>JAMPIV010000720.1:0-118942 GCA_024509875.1 Oreohelix idahoensis | reverse complement strand
ACCTTAACCCAGGTGAAGCTTCGGTCAACCAGCGTCCATGTCTGTTAGGATTTTTCAGACTTGGCTTTCTAGATATGTATGGCCTGTCTTCTTTCCCATTGTTAATACTTTTGAGCTCGGAACCACAGCACGTACAATCGTGAAATTCAATATGCAAACTATTTTGCGGCGATACTTTTGCATATCGTGGGAACTTTAAAAATGTAGCGGGTAAATCGAAAATAGTTCTTTCTTTCTTTAAGAAACAAGTTTTAGACTTTACTTTGTGATAGCATACTGAAGGAGAAAAACGAACCTCTTAGTCTTATAAAGTAAAACAGTGCATAAGAAGACTTTAGTTAAACAAACAAAGTGCCCTCTAGTTTAACTTACAGACTATAAATTCCGGTGCGGGTATGTATTCGCTTTTCCAGTATATAGGAAATTAGCTCAAATATATAGATATGAAATATATTGCTATCATAGTGAAAATCTAAGTATATTATATAAATGGGTTCCATTTACCACGTATGTATCATAAATGCATACAAAAATTCATTTATTTCACTGCTTGTATTTTAAAGCGGTGTTATGTTGCAATGTTTGTATCATTCAGAATTTTAATGATCGTTTTTCTTGTCAATGTTTGTAACATTAATGTATGAGCATATTATTATGAATGCTGGAAGGAATGAACGATGGAAAGCAAAGAAGGATTGTTTAGCGGACCCTCATGTGACCTTGTCTGACTGGGGATGGAGCAAACCAGAGGTCTTGTTATTGTGTATGTACACGGACTGGCCAGCCAATTCATTCACAGCAGACAGGAATGTTTAAGAATGGACTGGCCTATTTTAGGAACGAGACGCAAGCATGGATACCAACATGCCTACGCTGGACACTGCTTTAATTGTTTCTGTAATAATCTGCGTGTTGCTGCAGAAGAGTTGTTACACATGTATTTTTGTTTTGTCTAACAGATTTATGCAGTGCAAGTCTTGTCTCTTATTGCTGAAAAGAGGTTGCTTAGCCATTCCAGTGGCCATATAATCCTCGTCCACCAGTCACAATAATTCCATTCAATTACTTCAATTATTTCAAAGATTCTCAACACCAGACATCACCTATACCAACCATCACACTTACCATACTCCACCCATTATAACCCTCCATCCCACCTTTGGAAGCATATTCGTTATCTGTGGATATCTCATCAAATGTGGATACGTTACGCCAGTCTTGGATTTAAAAAATCTTGTTAAGATTCTGTGCCCTTTGTGGATACCTTATTCGAACAGTGAGGTTAATTTCAAAGCCTTGTATTACATTATTTTGCCAAGAGAACACCAGGATATTAGTTGTTTCCAACATTCACACCACAGGAACAAACATTCATTTTCACACAAACAGTATTTCACAGATTTCCAGCAAAGCTTAGAATGTTATCAGGCCTGCCGGGAACTTTACTAACACAATTCGTTCATCATTGTGTTGTGTCACTATTTGTTTAATAATTTTTCTTCTTTAAAAATCATCAAATTGTTATGAGTTTGTTTTCTCGTGATAATCTTTATTTTTTTGCTGTAAAATCTTTATTGATTTATTTACATCTCAAAATTGAAATAAATTGAGTTAGCCTCGATAGTATTGTTCGTTCGGTTCAGAATATCAAATCCTCAATCTAACTTGACTTATTTACCCTACTATTTGTGAGTGACACAGTGTGTGCAAAAAGAGTAATATTGTCGCAACAGAAAACAAGGAAAGCTGTGTGTGTGGTTTTCTTAGTGAAGAACTCACTGACTCAGCCTGTGCCTTCTGCCTATTGTGATGATGTCCCAATGATACAACGTTAAAATATCTCCAAAATTAACGATGAAATGTAGGGTTAAAAATAATGCGTAAGATACTAGGAGACATGCTCGCCCATGCCAGATTTCCCACCGCCATTTAAAACTAACGAGTTAGAAGTGCAGACGGAACGTTTACCCTTTGTAGACGGGGGTGGAGGGGGGGACGAAACGGAGATCAAAAAAGAAAAATATGACTGAACACGTGTTTGAAGTTCGAACGGCAAAAAGACGCAAAGGGGGGGAAGGGGGGGGGGGGGGGGGGGAAAGGAAAAAAATTCACGTCCCCTAGTTGACATAAAGTAAGGAAATGGACAAGAAATGGACATTAGCTCTGGATCGTGACAGTCATTTCTTGGACGGTTTTTCGATACTTGGTCTTTATTTGAATGCCGCGGCAAAACACATGAGAGAAGAATCTCGAACAAATTTCAAAATTTAAACTTGAGAAAAAATATGTTTTTCCTTAATACTAGAGTTATGAAAATAAAACCTAGCTAGTTTGATAGCCCATCTTGAGCAGTGAAATAATATGCTTTCAATTATACAGACGGATAGATAATAAGGAAGATATTGACAAAAGACTGTATTGTTCATAACAGACAAGCGACTGCACTGTTACCCCATGTCACCAAAAGTAACCAAAATCTTAGCCTTGAGCATGCAAACGTGAAATCGAGCTGTAATGAAAGAGAGGGAATGTGGTGGAGAATTGTAGCTAATAATAACTTAGACAGCAGATTCGTGTAGGAAATGCATGTAAAACCAAGTGTATTTTTATGAAAAAACAAGTAGAGACAGACGGACTAACAGACCGTAATACATACTTGACTGAGATTTGACTGAAGTGACTTTTTGGTTGCCAATTTGAAAGCAAGGGGGGAGGTCGGCGATTGGTCAACACATTTTATTATAGCGGGATAGAGAGGTGAAAGTTTGTCATTTAACATAAGTCTGTTCAGAGACACAGTTTGAATCCATGAATGGTGTTGATGCCATAATAATATAACTTTATAAGTGGGACGCCATCATACGGCCAGCAGCTCAGCTGAGTTTTGCTAGCAAACTTGAACTGTGTTCTCATTTCTGAATTCTGGTAAGAATGAATAATACTTATTCTGTATATTTTAATAATTCGAGTGATTGATACTGCCATATCATAAAAATGATTACGACAAGTAAGTGTTCGCTCTAGATCCCCAGCCCTAGATCAGGGTCTAGAGACATACATACAAAGAAAATATATAGGAACGCCTAACTGAAACTATGAAAAGGATCTAGTGTTGAGATCAGTGGAACATATCACCTATCTTATTTAATAGCAGGAAGCTATTGAACATATCTCAGATGTAATGTAGTCTTGGGGAACTGATACTATGTGAAACCAACTTGGTAAGATGTGCTGTGTGGTCAGAGAGATCTGACCTAGTCTATGTGGTGTTGTTGTGTGTAGTGTTGTGTGCAGAAGTGGTTCAGAGGATAGAGTTCTGACACATGACCAATACTTTTGTTTCAGAACTGTGAGTTTCAATTTGGCACCAAAGCGGTGTCAAATGATGTATTAATATATACAAGGGTGGACCAGAGCAGTCTGTCATTGTGTCAGAGCAGCCGTATTTTGCCCCCTGCACGGAGAGGTGGGGCCACCAGACTTCTGTACAGAACCGATGCAGGCAGATAAGTTATATCTGGCCTGCTGGACTTTCACCAACGACATTTTCACTAAATTATTCCTGATTTCCCATTAAATAAAGCCATGACATTTTGGGAAATTAAACAATATATATATTTATTCCTTAAGTCAACGAACACTGTTTGGCAGTCATAGACTAGGAGTGATGACACCATCCCAACAGCATATCTAGAAATAAGTTCTCCTAGGACTATCTTAATTAAATTACTACTAACCAGTAATTTGAAATAATTAGGTACACATTTTCCATTTTATTATGTCATATGATTATGCATGCCATTTATAATTCCATAATATTTCATAGGTTCTGACCAACAAACATTTGGTTCAGAACAAAATAAATTTACCAAAAAATTGTAACATTTTAAACTTAAACAGCCTGAGTTAGTTCAGTGTGTTATAAATTTTCTTAATATTATTAGACTTCTTAATTATCTGTGTGTGTGTGTGTAATCTACCACAACACAGTGCATATCAGTACCCTAGATTTTTAACGTAGCCACATTCATTAGTAAAAAAGATATGTGTGAGGTCGAAAGTGGTAGCAAGAAGGGCCTTCTGTAATTCACATCTACAATTATCTCAAGAGCCTTCACAGCTGACCTCATACATCACACTAGGTAACATCAACCATACAATACCATCAAAATCCACTACATATATGGGGGTCTCTTCCAGGGATAATTAGCTTATCAATAATATTAGGATCTCCTGGTGGGAGAATTAAATCAGGGGAACAAATTGTAAAAAATTAAAAGTGTCCCTTAAAATTGAAAGTGAAAGTAAAAGTTGGTGAATCTTCACAGCCAGTGGTAATTAATTAGTTAACTGGCTAATTAGTATTACCTTAGTCTATAGTAATTGGAATTACTTTAGTTATTTATTGGTTAGATTTTTACCTTGTTCATTGTTATTTTGTGTGATGGCGGAGTTAGCAAAGTTCAGATCAGCTGCTGTGCTAACGGCGAAGGATATGGGAATAGATGGTCAGGTTTTAATTCAGTATGTAACTGCTGAATGTGATAAGTATATTGAACGGGAAGAAAGAAGATTAGAAAAAGAGGCCGAAAGAAAATTAGAATCTGAAAGGTTAGCTGAAGAGAAGAGGTTACAAATTGAGGCTGATAGAGAACTTAAGAGGCTGCAGATTGAGGCAGAAGAGAAACGACAGCAAAGGGAAGCAGAAGATAAAAGATTGACTGCCGAAAGGGAGGCAGAAGATAGAAGGTTGCAAAGGGAAGCAGAAGATAAAAGATTGACTGCCGAAAGGGAGGCAGAAGATAGAAGGTTGCAAAGGGAGCACGAATTACGACTAAGGGAGCTGGAATTACAAGGCCAGGCTCCTGAAAATGGTGCCAGCCCTTTTGCCTCAGATGCTGCAGCTAGTCAGGGTGTCTCAAACTCAGCTATGTGGTTTCATTTAGACCATTTTGTTGAAAAAGACGATGACATCGAGGGGTACCTCGGACGTTTTGAATTATTAGCTACTACATATGGGTTAGAGAGAGAGAGGTGGAGTTTAAAATTATCACAGGGACTGAGAGGTACTTCTTATGAAGTCTTCGCAAAAATGAACAGGGAAGACCAAGACAATTATGACATGTTAAAGCAGGCTTTGTTATTGAGGTACGAAAAAAATGGTGAATTTTATCGTAAGAAATTTAGAAATGCCAAACTGTTGTCTGGGGAGACATACCACCAATTCTCTGCCAGACTGGAAACCTATTTGGAGAAATGGACTGCTCTGGGGAACACCCAAGATCTTAAAGAGATGATCATGATAGAGCAATTGAGAGAGTCCATGGCTCCAGACATGAGAAAATTTCTCATGGAACAAAGTGCAGAGAAGTTGGGGGAGGTTTTAAATGTCGCTGAGAGGTATCAGGCAGCCCAGGCAGAGGTAAGTGGCAATAAAAAGAAGCACATAGAAGCCTTTAAAGCTCCACAGCCATTTAATAAATTTGAAAATAGAGAACAGGGTAATAAAGGCAGGACAAACTTTGAACGGCCAAGAAATGACTATCGAGACAGAAACTCACAGTTCAATGACCAAAAATACAATGAAAGAAAACCGTTTAACCAAGGGAAAAGATGGTGCAAATGGTGCAAGAAAGATAACCATAACACCGAATTTTGTAGAAGGAAACCTTCAAACATTGCTGCAATGAAGTCGGGGACGCAAAGATTAAAGGTTAATCCTAATGGACAGCAGGAACCTTATCACCCCCAGTTTGTGAGGATGTTATTTGTAATGGGGTCACCATAAGGTGCCTTTATGATACTGGATTGGATTATGATTCAGTTGTGAAGTCAAGCCTAGTGGACCCAAGTCAGTATACCACAGAAACAGTGGAAATACAAGGGGCGACTAAGGACATACCACTCATGACACTTCCCATCGCAAGGATAACGGTGAAAACTCGCTATGTGGAAGGAGAGATCAGAGCAGCAGTGATAGATGAACCAATCTACCCTCTGATATTGGGGTGTAGATACGTCTTCTTGGGGAATCCCGAGAGACCTGTGATCATGGCTACAGTGCAGACCAGGTCACAGAAAAAGGAGGAAGAAGGTGAACCTATAAATGCTCATCCAGAGGAGATGAGGAAGGCGCAGGCTGAGGATAGGACACTCAAGCCATGTTTTAAAAAATTGCCCAAATGCCACACCCCTCCAAGCAAAGGAGAATATTTTATGAAGAACAAACTATTATATAGGAAGGCCGGAACTGGAACAAATGGTCACAACCAGCCGGTTCTTCCCACTTCATATAGGGATAAAGTGATGGAACTCGGGCATGCGATTCCCTTCAGTGGTCACATGGGGATCAGCGCCACAGGACAGCGTATAGCTTGTCATTACTTCTGGCCAGGGATAACGGAGGATATAAAAAGATATGTCAAATCCTGTCCAGAATGTCAAAGGGTAGCTCCAAAGCACTGGACTGCTCCTGCAACTCTAGGGGAAATGCCCATAATGGGAACACCTTTTGAGAGGGTTGCAGTGGATATTGTGGGACCTCTCACTCGGACCAAGAGGAGGAACAGTTACATCCTTACTCTGGTGGACACTTGTTCTATGTGGGTAGAGGCGGTAGCCCTGCAATCGATTGATTCAAAACATGTAGCAGAGGCCCTACTTACAATATTCACAATATTAGGATTCCCGCATCAAATCTTGACTGATAATGGCTCTCAGTTCAAGGGGAAACTAACGGAAGAAGTTTTTAAGCTATTTCAAGCCAGACACTTTCATTGTAGTCCGTACCATCCACAAGGGAACGGCCAGGTAGAGAGGTTTAATGGGACTCTCATTTTTATCCTGAGGAAGCTGGCACACGAAAAACCGGATCTGTGGGATCAATTCCTGCCCGCCGCATTGTTTGCGTATCGGGAGGTACCACATAGTTCAACCGGGATGGCTCCCGCAACTCTGCTATTTGGGAGGCCAATAAAAGGTCCATTAGAAGCATTATTAAGGACCTGGACAGATGAGAAGGCAGAAGAGACTGTTACCTCATCTTATCAATACGTGAACGAACTGACCACTCGTCTGAAAGCTGGATGGAAACTGGCAAATGATAATTTGAGACAAACCGGGAAGAAACATGCTGCATATTTTAATAGGAAGGCAAAGGACAGAGAACTGGCTGTGGGAGAGAAGGTGCTTCTTCTACTACCCGGCAGCCAGAATAAATTACAAATTGGATGGCAAGGTCCATATACGGTTCTAGAGAAGGTGTCTAGAACAAACTATAAAATTGACAAAAAGGGGAAGGAGAAAGTTTATCATGTAAACTTTTTAAAGAAGTATCTGGACAGACCACTCCAGGAAAGCACCCCCTTACTGACCTTGGCTATCGCAACTCAAATGCAAAAGGAACCACTCACCTCGCATGAATACCCATTACATCCTTGTGAAACAGCGGCACAAATAAAAGTCAGTAAGCACCTGACTAAAAATCAGAGGGAGAGAGTTCAACAGGTTCTGGAGGAACATACAGATGTATTAACAGATAAACCAGGACATACAAATTTGCTACAGTATGACATGAAACTGGTAGACTCAAACCCAATCTGTATGAGAGCCTATTCTATTCCGTTCGCGAAGGAGAAGGCATTGAAGGAGGAAATAGATTATCTGTTGAAGGAGGGGATTATTTCACACAGTGAATCATCTTTTAGCTCCAGTGTCGTTTTGTTGAGAAAACCGTCTGGGGAACACAGACTGTGCATAGATTACAGGAAACTGAATGCTGTCACAGAAGGACAAGTGGATCCATTACCAGACACAAAACAGTTATTTGCCAGATTAAACAAGGCAAAATACTTTTCAAAGGTGGATCTTAGTAAAGGCTATTACCAGATTCCAGTGAAGCCTGAAGTGAGACCTTATTTAGCGTTTAGCACATCGGAAGGACATTATGAATTCAACATGCTACCATTCGGATTGAAAAATGCTCCGAGTGTATTTTTAAGGATGATGCGCAAATTGTTGGATCCCCTGAATAACCCATGTATCACGAATTTCATGGATGATATTCTCGTCACCACAGAGACATTTGAAGAACACATTGACGCTCTAAAAATGTTATTTGATAGGCTTAGGGAGGCGAACTTAACTGCTAGGCCAACAAAATGTTGTATTGGATGCAAAGAGTTGGAATTCTTGGGACACACTGTATATCAGGGTAACATGACCCCTGATCCCAAGAACTTGGAAAAACTGCAGAGAGCACCTAGACCACAAACATAAAAGGACGTGCGATCATTCGTGTCGTAATGCGGATTTTATCAAAAATACATCAACAATTTTAACGCTATTTGTGCTCCTCTGACTGATCTGACTCGCAAGGGACTTCCCGATAAAATTATTTGGACTGCGCAATGTGAATTAGCTTTCCAGGAATTAAAGGAAAAACTCACCAGCAAGCCTATTCTCAAATTGCCTGATTTGACACAGGACTTTGTGGTGAGAACAGATGCAAGTAATGTAGGCCTCGGGGCGGCCTTGTTGCAGAGGTCATCTTCACCCGATGGGGAACTGAACCCAGTCGCGTATGCAAGCCGCAAATTGAATAAAGCGGAACAAGGATATTCCACAAGCGAAAAGGAATGTTTAGCGTTAATCTGGGCAATAAAGAAGTTCCAAATCTATCTGTATGGTAGGACTTTTGTGGTCCAGACGGATCATCAGCCCCTCGTATTCTTTTCTCAGGCTAAGCATGAAAACGCAAGATTGCTGAGGTGGTCTTTATTACTACAACCTTATAAGTTTATTATCCAATATATCCCAGGCAATTTGAATGTCGGTGCAGATTTCCTCAGTCGGCACCCCTGTGATCAAAATTAGATAGTGGCAGGCGTGAGGAGAGATTTTATCTATGTGTATCATTGGTTTTGGAACTTGCCGTAGTGCATGTTCTCAGGTGGGGACATGTGTGATGATGTCCCAATGATACAACGTTAAAATATCTCCAAAATTAACGATGAAATGTAGGGTTAAAAATAATGCGTAAGATACTAGGAGACATGCTCGCCCATGCCAGATTTCCCACCGCCATTTAAAACTAACGAGTTAGAAGTGCAGACGGAACGTTTACCCTTTGTAGACGGGGGGGGGGGGAACGAAACGGAGATCAAAAAAGAAAAATATGACTGAACACGTGTTTGAAGTTCGAACGGCAAAAAGACGCAAGGGGGGGGGGGGGGGGGGGAAAGGAAAAAAATTCACGTCCCCTAGTTGACATAAAGTAAGGAAATGGACAAGAATTGGACATTAGCTCTGGATCGAGACAGTCATTTCTTGGACGGTTTTTCGATACTTGGTCTTTATTTGAATGCCGCGGCAAAACACATGAGAGAAGAATCTCGAACAAATTTCAAAATTTAAACTTGAGAAAAAATATGTTTTTCCTTAATACTAGAGTTATGAAAATAAAACCTAGCTAGTTTGATAGCTCATCTTGAGCAGTGAAATAATATGCTTTCAATTATACAGACGGATAGATAATAAGGAAGATATTGACAAAAGACTGTAGTGTTCATAACAGACAAGCGACTGCACTGTTACCCCATGTCACCAAAAGTAACCAAAATCTTAGCCTTGAGCATGCAAACGTGAAATCGAGCTGTAATGAAAGAGAGGGAATGTGGTGGAGAATTGTAGCTAAAAATAACTTAGACAGCAGATTCGTGCAGGAAATGCATGTAAAACCAAGTGTATTTTTATGAAAAAACAAGTAGAGACAGACGGACTAACAGACCGTAATACATACTTGACTGAGATTTGACTGAAATGACTTTTTGGTTGCCAATTTGAAAGCAAGGGGGGAGGTCGGCGATTGGTCAACACATTTTATAATAGCGGGATAGAGAGGTGAAAGTTTGTCATTTAACATAAGTCTGTTCAGAGACACAGTTTGAATCCATGAATGGTGTTGATGCCATAATAATATAACTTTATAAGTGGGACGCCATCATACGGCCAGCAGCTTAGCTGAGTTTTGCTAGCAAACTTGAACTGTGTTCTCATTTCTGAATTCTGGTAAGAATGAACAATATTTATTCTGTATATTTTAATAATTCGAGTGATTGATACTGCCATATCATAAAAATGATTACGACAAGTAAGTGTTCGCTCTAGATCCCCAGCCCTAGATCAGGGTCTAGAGACATACATACAAAGAAAATATATAGGAACGCCTAACTGAAACTATGAAAAGGATCTAGTGTTGAGATCAGTGGAACATATCACCTATCTTATTTAATAGCAGGAAGCTATTGAACATATCTCAGATGTAATGTAGTCTTGGGGAACTGATACTATGTGAAACCAACTTGGTAAGATGTGCTGTGTGGTCTATGTGGTGTTGTTGTGTGTAGTGTTGTGTGCAGAAGTGGTTCAGAGGATAGAGTTCTGACACATGACCAATACTTTTGTTTCAGAACTGTGAGTTTCAATTTGGCACCAAAGCGGTGTCAAATGATGTATTAATATATACAAGGGTGGACCAGAGCAGTCTGTCATTGTGTCAGAGCAGCGTATTTTGCCCCCTGCACGGAGAGGTGGGGCCACCAGACTTCTTTACAGAACCGATGCAGGCAGATAAGTTATATCTGGCCTGCTGGACTTTCACCAACGACATTTTCACTAAATTATTCCTGATTTCCCATTAAATAAAGCCATGACATTTTGGGAAATTAAACAATATATATATTTATTCCTTAAGTCAACGAACACTGTTTGGCAGTCATAGACTAGGAGTGATGACACCATCCCAACAGCATATCTAGAAATAAGTTCTCCTAGGACTATCTTAATTAAATTACTACTAACCAGTAATTTGAAATAATTAGGTACACATTTTCCATTTTATTATGTCATGTGATTATGCATGCCATTTATAATTCCATAATATTTCATAGGTTCTGACCAACAAACATTTGGTTCAGAACAAAATAAATTTACCAAAAAATTGTAACATTTTAAACTTAAACAGCCTGAGTTAGTTCAGTGTGTTATAAATTTTCTTAATATTATTAGACTTCTTAATTATCTGTGTGTGTGTGTGTAATCTACCACAACACAGTGCATATCAGTACCCTAGATTTTTAACGTAGCCACATTCATTAGTAAAAAAGATATGTGTGAGGTCGTAAGTGGTAGCAAGAAGGGCCTTCTGTAATTCACATCTACATTTATCTCAGGAGCCTTCACAGCTGACCTCATACATCACACTAGGTAACATCAACCATACAATACCATCAAAATCCACTACACCTATCTCTCTTGCCCATCACTATCACACGTCCGTGTGCACTATTGTCCATCACCCCTATACAGCTGTCAAGCTTTACCTACTATTAATTGAATTTTCATGCGACAATGATAATACCACTGTTCAGCTGGCGGAACGTAAATACGTCTGAGGAGGGGTAAACCAGATAAAGACAGTCCTATAGCAAATACTTCCGTAGTAAATACTGTCATAGGGAAATGGCGTGTTAGAAACTTTCCCATAGCTATGTCCAGCATAAAGCAAAATAGTAAAAAATAACGAATGAAAAGGCATGTTTTATGCCAAATAAAAGCGATGAGTGAGAAAAATGAAGGAAAAGAAAGAATACTGCCGGAGGGTTGAAGGTGTGAGAGATCACACAAAAGAGCTTGTTCGGACGTTTTGTCACAGTCTGTCCACGTCTATCATCTTCTCACCTTTTGTTTCACTGCAATGTCCTGTCCACATGATAAGGGATAGGGACAAGGCGTTATGATTTATAGTTAGTCAATGGTTATAATTTATACCCAAGTAGGCTCACCCCCCTTAGAGTGTAAAGGAGTATGTAGGGCCGAAACACTTGTCGGACGGGGAGAATCTTCTGATGATCAGATTGCTTCCTGTTGTATCGCTCTGTAAAGAGTTTCCTATCATATGGAAACGTATGATTACAAGTGATTCAACCACTGTGGATTATAACGTCTTCGTTGTTCTGTATGTTTCAGAGCCATACAATGAGACTAAACGTGTGGGTTGAGAGACTATTATATATGAGGTGGACTCGATATAGTTTAATGCCCATTCAAGTCACTATGTAATGAAAGCTCCTCGTGTCACCTCATGTTATAATGTGTGGTGGAGAAAGTTGGTAGGGACTTATGGTCATTTTCGGGCTCACAAGGGGACTTGTCAAACACACCGTCTCAACTTTACTTTAGGCAGCACTTTGTGCCGGTCAAAAATGCAAAATACTCAGTAACAATAACTGAGTATTAAGAGAAACTTGTGTTATACACATTTACTGACGTGAATTGTGGCTAATGTGCATTTATTTATCGCATTTAAAATGTTACTGTACATTTCTATAACAGCAACAAACGACAGAAAATTTTTTTTCGGAATTTGAAATACATAGACATTTATTTCTTTGCTACAGAAATGTTCTAAACAAAATTATATAAAGTAACTGTTTAATTCTTTTAAAGTCATGACCAGCTTTTCTGCACATATTACACCCCTTGTAATAAAATTTACGTCCCTTAGATAAATAGCATAAATTTATCTTAACGTTTAAGTATGATGGAAATAACTATGAGATGATAGTGGAACATTTATAAGAGTTCCCAATGTCAATGTCTGGTTGTGTAGCAAATAAAGAAAGTTAGTTAAAAGTCAATGTCTTTACGTGCTTGTTGTATATGTGGGAACAAACCCCCCCCCCCCCCCCCCCACCCCCACCGCCCCACTTCCTTTCTTGTTCTCCAATGCGTATGGAATCGATACTTGCCGAGTTTGTATATGTAACCCGCCAAGCACTCCAAGGGAGGTTACTAACAATCATTAATGTGACTGCCATAATAAAAAAAAAACTTATATGTGTTGCACGAAAGTGCTAAATGCCTCTCAACTGGATAAAACTAATATTGAACCCAAGATTGCGTCGTATCCCCCCCCCCCCCCCCCCCCCCCCCCACTCCCTCTTCCAACCCCAATATAAAAAAAAAACGGCAACCACAGATGAAGCTTGAAAGATATATACAAGAGAGACATGAATAGATAAATCCAGGATTCTGGGAGGACGGAGATGCTGATCGCAGCAAGTCGAGATGTTCCCTACGATTATGCGAAAAGAGGCTCTTATTCGGACAATGGGGAAGTACGGGCAGCGTTGGCGTAGCTGGTTAGTTCTTTTTAGGGCAAGTCCTTGTCAGGGCTTCAGGCTAGCAGAAGGAAAATCTTAGTCCTTTTCCGGACTTGGTATTCTATCAACGTTGACCGAGCTAGCAGTCCTTTTCATGGCTTTTTCATGCTAGCTGATGGATGCTAGTAGTCCTTTTCAGAGCTTAGAATTTCTCAACACATCACTTCAGTTAACAGAGTTCATTTATTTTTAAATGGCAAATGCGCTCTGATGTAACCAAATAGGTTGACAAGAACGCGAATTGCCAAAAGAAGGCAAAAACCAAACCAAACAAACAAACAAGACGGAGATGCTGACCGCAGCAAGTCGAGATGCGCCCTGCGATTATGCGACAAGACGCTCTTACAGCACCCTGTGGAAATAGCCATTTTAGAGATGCCCCATAAACGAAAGAACCATAAGAATAAAACCAAGAAGAAAAACCAGAAGGAAACATGGTAATATTTCAACAAGAGAGCTAGGGATAGAGAAATTGCTGTTGGAGAGAAGGTGCTTCTTCTTTTACCCATCAGTAATAACAAACTGCAAATCTGATGGCAGGATCCATATACTGTTCTAGAGACACTGTCTAGAACCAACTACAAAATAGACAAGAAAGGGAAGGAGAAGGTCTATCATATTAACCTACTCAATAAATATTATGATAGAGCTGCATCTGAAAGTGTCCACCTTATTACCCTGGTCGTTGCCACCGAAATGAAGAGCGAACCTCTCACCTCATACGAGTATCCTTTAAGACCCACTGAAACATTCGAGCAGGTGAAAGTAACTACTCATCTGATGAAAGGGCAGAGGGAACAAGTTCTAAAAGTACTAGAAACACATTTTCTTCTTCTTTGATCCTTAGCCGCCGACCGTCAAAGCAGTCAGTGGCCATCACGCCTAGTGGCGTCTAGTAGGGCAACAACAAATTGATTTCACTTTGCTCGGTCGGTGGCCATCCTTCGTACAGTGCCCCAACTCTGGTTGATTCTTTGCATCTCAGCCTCCACAGTCCTCCGCCAGGTTCTTTTTGGTCGGCCTCTTTTTCGTTTTCCTTCAGGGGTCCAAAGCATAGCTGTTCTTGTGATGGCATCGGGGTCTCTTCTGAGGACATGGCGAACCCAGCTCCAGCGTCTGCCAGCTATGATGGTGTGCATGTTCTCTTGCTTGCTCCGAGTAAGCAGATCTTGGTTGGTGATGGTATTCGGCCAAAAGATTCGGTGAATTTTTCTTAGGCATGTGTGAAAAGAGGACAATTTCGACATTTAATTCTCTGTAACTCTCCAGCATTCTGCACCATAGAGAAGCACAGAAAGCACACAGGTCTGATATGTGCTGTACTGAGAGGACTTCCAGATGTTGTTTAGGCTAAAAAAGGCTGTTCTTGCCTTATTCATTCTGATGTTGATGTCTTTGTCTGCTCTGCATCACGACAGCAGAGGGACAGGAAACAAGATCGGCAGAGCACTTCAGAGAAACTCTGAACAAGGAACCACCAGAGACACAATTGAATGTTCCTAAGGCTGAAAACGATCTAGATGTAAATACAGACATTCCACGAAAAGAAGAAATCATCACAGAAATCAAAGGGTTAAAGAACGGAAAAGCTCCTGGCCATGATAACTTAAATGCAGAGCTATTTAAGACAGACCCTGAGCTAGCAGCAGAACTATTAGAACCACTATTTGCACAAGTCTGGAAAACGGGGACAACATCATCAGAGTGGAACAAAGGAATAATTGTCAATTTGCCCAAGAAGGGAGATCTTGCAGACTGCAATAATTGGAGAGGAATCACTCTTCTAGAAACACATGCAGACGTGTTAACGGACAAACCGTGGGAGCACTAATCTACTGGAATATGACATCCAAATTTTAGACCCAACACCGATCTGTATGAAAACATATCCAATCCCCTTCGCAAAAGCACAAGCCATGAAGAAGGAAATAGACTACTTGTTGAAGGAAAACATAATTGCTAAATCTGAATCGCCTTACAGCGCTAGTGTCGTTTTACTGAGGAAGGCGACTGGCGAGCTTCGTCTCAATATTGATTACTGTCACGAGACAATAATGTGCTTACATGCACACCTTTGTCTCTGACAGCAGCGACATTATCGCTGTTAGCACTCATGTCACGCATTCAGCAACAACAACAACGGCAACGTAGTCTAGCGGACAAGTTTCCACACTGTCTATAGCAATAAATAAGTGAACTCAAAGACTGTGTCAATCTCGACATAATATAATAACAACTAGTGCATGCCATATTTATGAGGTATTCAAAAAGCACAAGATATTACCAGTCTATCTCGACAACCTACCAGTATTCGAATAATACTAAGATCACTTCCGGGACTACGACAAATTCCAAGATCATGTATAACATCGATCCTAGCAACAACTAAAACCACACAACAAACACCAGCTCTTCTACACAAGAGAAACAGCGGGACACGTCCGTTCCCCACTACAACGTCTGTCAACTCCCCTTGGACAACCGTGTAACCTTTTCACCTTCCATACCTCAAGCTAACTCTAGCCAATAATAAACTACTACTTTAGTCACATGTCATAACAATCAAAGTTCAGCTGCTCGTGCAAACATCACATGCAACTCACAAACGTTTAACTCGACTTACATTACAATCACGTTTGACACAACCATATACCTAATAAACCTGGCTCACCAAGGAGGATACAACCATAGCAACTTCTCAAAATTGCATCTCGGCAATTACAGAAAACTTAATGCGGTTACCGAGTCCCAAGCAGATCCATTGTCTGATACGAATCAGCTGTTTGCGATGTTAAATAAGGCAAAATATTTCTCAACATTGGATTTGAGTAAAGGATAACATCAGATTCCTGTCAAGCCTGAAATAAGATCAATACTGGCCTTTATCACTTCGGAGAGAAATTATGAAATAATTGTACCTCGTATTGCCTTTTGTTTTGAAAAACTCTCGGAGTGTGTTTTCCAGGATAATGAGGAAGTTACTAGATCCTTTACACAACTCAGCTACCACTAACTATATGGATAATATCCTCATAGCAACAGTGACATTTGAGGAACACATTTCATCTCTTGACATGTTGTTGGGCAGACTCAGAGAGGCAAGATTGACTGCTCGTCCCACTAAATGTTGTATTGGTTGCCAGGAATTCGAGTTATTGGGTCATACAGTTTATCAGGGAAAAATGACATCTGACTCCAACAATTTGGAAAAGTTACAAAGAGCACCAAGACCTCGAACAGAGAAGGATGTGAGATTCTTTGTTTCTTAGTGTGGGTTTTACCAAAAGTATATCCGTGATTTTAACTAGGTGAGTGCTCCATTGATAGACGTAACTAAGAAAGGCAAACCAGATAGAAATGATTGGACAGCAGATTGCGAGAAAGCATAAGCAGAACTTAAACAGAAACTCACAAGTAGGTCTATTCTGAGACTGCAAGACATCATTCAAACATTTGCGGTTAGGACTGATGCGAGCAATATTGGAATAGGGGCAACTTTATTGCAAAGGTCTTAGGCACATCTGTTCCCAGCCGCAAGTTAAAAATGGCTGAGATGAACTACTCAACTGTTGAGAGAGAATGTTTGGCGTTGGTGTGGTCCATATACACGTTCCAAACGTATCTTTATTGTAGACATTTCGTGGTTGAGTGTGACCACCAGCAACTCGTTTTTCTCGCATGAACTCGTCATTGTAACAATAAATTGTTGAGGTGATCTCTCTCAATCAAGTCATATTCCGTCTCAATTGAATAAATCACTGGAAGCCAGAATGTGAGGGCAGATTTCCTTAGTAG
Source organism: Oreohelix idahoensis (assembly GCA_024509875.1). NCBI lineage: Eukaryota > Metazoa > Mollusca > Gastropoda > Stylommatophora > Oreohelicidae > Oreohelix > Oreohelix idahoensis. The sequence goes on along the minus strand of JAMPIV010000720.1, from coordinate 101,924 downwards.
GCACAGATCTCATCATAAGTACCAGGAGAGAGAGAAGGAAAATAGAGTCTCCAAGGACGATTGTCACATTATTGGTCCTGGACTGAAAGCTCGGTATATATATATATATATATATATATATATATATATATATATATATATATATATATATATATATATATATATATATTTTGACACTTGTACGCATTGCTGAGGAAAGAGTGCAGTGGAGGACCCTGTCTGCTGATGCTTCCACCATGGCGCCCCTAAGACCCATGACGGGTTACGGGTTGAGATGAGATGATGATGATGATATATATATATATATATATATTTATACATATTTATATTTATATATATTTATATATTTATATACATATATATTTCGCTTAAAAACCGGGGGGAGGGGGCTAGTATTCACAAGTTCACCCAGAGCATTATCTAGGACAATCGATATTTGAAACACCGGCTAGATTGTTTGCTATAGGTTCGGCCAAACGGAATAAAGTTAGTTCAAGGCATGGTCTTAGACTGCTAGAGTAAACAATATGGAAGGAGAGAATCGTAGACTCCTGGATGCGTTTCCCTTAACAGTAGAAACCAACAAGCGGATTTCTTCTGATAAATCTAGTCTAGTTTTATAGTACACAATTGGAGCTTTATTCTGACACCTGTATCATCGTTGTTTGAGCAGTGTAAGCGGAGAAAAAAAAGAGATTGAAGGCAGTGAAACTTAAGTTACAGTATTTGCCGTGTTTCACTGTTTCAGTTGTCGTGGAAAGAGATACAAGGGTCAGAAGTCATAGAAAATTACATATAACGATAGATCCGAATCGTCTGAGTTGAACTAGCTTTGGATGAAGCAAATTGATTGGAAATTAACTGGCAAAGGCCTATTGGACGTTTTAGAACAAACACAGTTTGTCTAGGAACGGCAGATTCTTGAAGTGTTGGAAGGAACGAGGGATGAAACATAACAGCCGACGAACTGGAACGGACTACGACCTATGAAGCATGGCATGTAAGGAGAATAAAATGAAAAGGAAGAAGAGCTGATGGAAGAGATGAGGAAAGCAAACCTAGACATCCTGGCTTTAAGGAAACGAAGAAAAAGGACACGGATTTATGGATCTCAATGGCGACACGCTGCTTTACAGTGGTGTCCCCACGTCTGAAAGAGCTAAAGTGGGCGTGGGTTATATTATGGCAAAATAACCATAAGGATAGTATCAAGGGATGGAACTTTGTTTCGGAACGCATTATGGTCTTAAAACTACACGAAGGAGAAACCATAGTCAACCGTGTCATTGTGTATGGGCCAAAAAAAGATGAGAGAGCAGAGGTCAAGGAAGAATTCTACGAGCTGCTTCAAGTGGAAGTTGCTGTGTTTCTTTTGGCTGTCACTTCTGAATGTGTATGTGTGGGGGTTGTATGGAAGATAGTGCTACTGTCTGGCACAGCTGACAATGTTCACGTCAGCAAGGTCGGGCTTTCTGTAGTGGCAGACAGTTGTATAATATATATATATATATATATATATATATATATATATATATATATATATATATATATATATATATATATATATATATATATATATATATATATATATATATATATATATATATGAGCGAATGTCATGAGTTCTTTAGGTTGGTCTATATTCTGTTATCACAAACACAACAGTGTCGTAAGGTCAGGAAATCCACAAATGGGTAAGACGAATAAGGTTTTTCCAACGCCTACACCGTTTATTGATCACAGCAACATTGACATCACGGACAGTACATTGTCACAGGTTATAAAATTAATCAGACCGCATGAATAGCGAATCAAGGAACAGTCAATTGTTGAAAACGTTACAGTGGCAAACATGTGCTAATAATCCATAATGACTTCACTTGTTGAAAACGTGATAATGGAAAACGTTTGCTAATAATCTATAATGACTTCTCTTGTTGAAAACGTTATAATGGCAAGCATGTGTGAATAATCCATAATGACTTCACTTGTTGAAAACCTTATAATGGCAAACATGTGCTAGTAATCCAGAATTAATCTGATCACATAAACAGTGATTCATCATACATTAAAATAGCAGAAAAATCCATAGGGAATTGGTTGCGTAAATAGCAGTTCGTCATAAATAGTCATAACCGATATAATCCATGGTATTTGAATAATCTATTGAATCTCTTCCCTTAAATAACACTCTGGACACACTAGCGAGACTATAAACCGTCTCGAAGCCCTGCCAGATACTTAATGACCGAGATTATAGTTTCCCAGTACAACTCAGTAATTCTTCACTCAAAAGCGAACTAACAGCTTGAGATGTGAGCTCAGCTCGCCCGTATCTCTCCCCCAAACTACTCAGAACATTTGAACACTTTCTTTATTTAAAAAAAAAAAAAAACTAACACATACTCAGCTGAGCCATGTTCAAGCAACCCAAAAAAAAATCATCTCATAACTTTAAACGTGCTTACTAGCGTGTCCATAAAAAATCAGACCAGTCATAAAAATCCCTAACACCTAACTCTCACTCGAAAACATGACTTAACAGTAGACGACTGACTAGATGAAATTATACTGCTCGCAGATTTAAATGTCAGAGTTGGAAATGACCATGCTAGACGGGGTGGAGTTATCGGGAGATACGGAGAAGAAACTCTTAATTGCAATGGAAAGCGACGTCTTAGACTCTAAACTGAGCAAAATCTGATCATTACAAACACAAAGTTCCCCCATAAGCGAATACATGCATACACTAGATGTAAACCAACACATAATGAGAAACCAGTGATCGACTATGCCATCGTTAGGAAGAGCTCATTCACGTGTGTTCGGGATGCTAGAGTTTGGAGGGGGTGAGAGATTGCACATGATCACGACCTGCTAACAATTAAAAGAACAACTGAAAGAGTTGCTCGACATAGCAATTGCCTAACATCATGCAAGAAGTTAAGTAAACGAACAGGAGAAATGAGTATTAAGACCTACAAGCTGAGAGAACCAGAAGGTAAAACCAGATATCAGGGACTTTTTGCTACAGCAATGAAAAACACAGAAGAACCACCTGATGACCTGGAAACCTTCTGGCTTAAATGCAATGACATCATAAAAGACAGTTGCAGCAGAAGCGTGTGGTGAAGTCCGACTTGGAAAGAATAGAACAAGGACAACTTGGTGGACAGAGGAAGTTAAACAGAAAATACGAGAGCAGAAAAAGGCATGCAAATAATACTTAGGAGCTGAAAACACAACAGGAAAAACAGAGAAATGTAGAGAATTTGTTATACTCAGAACTGTGGCAAAGAACAAGGTGCTAGCAGCAAAACAGAAGTCCTGGGAAGAATTTGAAGAACAGCTAGAAAAAGATGCTTAAGAAAATCAGAAATTGTTCCACAAGATCCTAAAGAACAAGAAGCAGAAAAAACAGTGCCCTCTTAAATTTATTAAGGACAAGCAAGGCAAATTGCTTACTGCTCCACACGAAGTAATGGAAAGATTGAAAGAATATTTATCAGAACTCATGGATGGTGAGCAAGGTCAAGCAACAGAAATGATAACGACTAGCACAGAAGAAGAAACCAAGGGTGCTGAAGATTACATAAAAATGGGCGAACTGAAGGCAGCATTAGAGAAAGTAAAGCTGGGCAAAGCAGCAGGGCGTGATGGTATAACACCAGAAATGGTTAGTTGCATGGGAGCAACTGGTGACCTATTACTTTTAAAAGTCCTACAGGCAGCGTGGTGCAACAAGACAATAACACAGTACTGGGAGATTGCCATCATAACACCGATTTTTAAAAAGGGTGACAACCGACAATGTGGAAACAAAAGAGACATTTCTCTTCTCAGTGTTCCTGGTAAAATCGACTCAGTCAGAAGAGTTTAGGACCATCACTGGTGTAAGACAAGGTGATATCCTGTCACCTTATCTTGTCATACTCCTCCTAAACGATGTCGTCACGGCATGTGGTGAGAGGACAAGAAAGTATTTGGTGGGGTACTGGAAGATGAGACAGGTCTGTATTTCAGAGCTGATATTTGCTGAGGATGTTGCCCTGATTGCTAAATCAGAGGCACATCTTCAAACCAACCTGCAAGTCTGGAAAGAAGAGCTGGAGAAGAGAGGGATTGTCATCAGCAGCTTCAAAGCAAAAACCATGGTGATATTACGAGAGGCGAGAAAGCATCAGATTAAGATGGGAGAACAGGTCCTGGAGCAGGTCAACCACATTAAATCCCTCGAAGCTGTCACAGACTGGAAGGGAGGCATCAAAGAGACTTTTTCAAGCCATAAATCGAGGATTCCTCAGCAAGAGAGAAGTTGACAAGAAGACGAAGACAGCTGTATACCGCACCACCTATGTCCCAGTCTTGACGTATGGGTGCGAGTCATGGGCAATGACTACAACCCACAAAAGCCAGATCCAAACCTCAGAAATGAGGTATCTGATTAAGGTGATTAAAGTAACAAGAAGAGACATGGTCCGCAACAGTGGAATATTTACTAGTCACTGTTCTGCTAACTGAGCTTAAGTTGCTGGAACAAAAGCATGAAACAAATTTGGGAAAAATCCGTCGAAATAAAATGAAATTCTCTTGAAGTTCTGCTGCTGTGAGATTACAGGCTCATAGGAAAGAAGAAATCTGAATGGCCAGTCTTGACATATTTGTCTCAAAAACTGTGTTCCCATATGAGAACAACAAATATCTACGTTAGAGTTATCTGACAATTTACTAGACACAAGTTTAGACATTGTCGCACGTAGTTCACTGGGGTCTCTGATTGGACAGAAAGAATTGGATTAATGCTTCCTCAAGTATGTCGTATAAGGCTAATGTGAGGTTGTGAAAATGTGAAACAAATTGCCACAAATACACTGCCGCAAGAACATCTGAATGCTTTATGCAGGATTCAAGTAAGGTGATAAGCTGCCGTGGTAGCTCTATGCTCCATAAGGTGATCAGCTGTCGTTGTGGCTCTATGCTCCATAAGGTGATCAGCTGCGGTGGTGGCTCTATGCTCCATAAGGTGATCAGCTGCCGTGGTGGCTGTATGCTCCATAAGGTGATCAGCTGTCGTGTTGGCTCTATGCTCCATAAGGTGATCAGCTGTCGTGGTGGCTCTATGCTCCATAAGGTGATCAGCTGCCGTGGTGGCACTATGCTCCATAAGGTGATCAGCTGCCGTGGTGGCTCTATGCTCCATAAGGTGATCAGCTGCGGTGGTGGCTCTATGCTCCATAAGGTGATCAGCTGCCGTGGTGGCTCTATGCTCCATAAGGTGATCAGCTGCCGTGGTGGCTCTTTGCTCTATAAGGTGATCAGCTGCGGTGTTGGCTCTATGCTCCATAAGGTGATCAGCTGCCGTGGTGGCTCTTTGCTCCATAAGGTGATCAGCTGCCGTGGTGGCTGTATGCTCCATAAGGTGATCAGATGTCGTGTTGGCTCTATGCTCCATAAGGTGATCAGCTGTCGTGGTGGCTCTATGCTCCATAAGGTGATCAGCTGCCGTGGTGGCACTATGCTCCATAAGGTGGTCAGCTGCCGTGGTGGCTCTATGCTCCATAAGGTGATCAGCTGCCGTGGTGGCACTATGCTCCATAAGGTGATCAGCTGCCGTGGTGGCTCTATGCTCCATAAGATGATCAGCTGCCCTGGTAAGGAATGAAAACGAAAATCAAAATAATGATGACTCTGCAGATGGCGCAACAGTTTCTGGTCACACATTAGCATGATAAATATCTAGGGAAAATCTCTCGAGATAAGAGCACATTTTTACCATTCTGTTTTTACGAGCTCAAATTTGACAGGAATCTGACATAAAATTCTATTCTCAGTATTATTGCAATTTCATTTTAGCTCCCGTAGGAGCACAGAGCCATAGTAGCAGCAGGTCCCCTTATAGAAACCTGACACTAAAGCATGAATGTGGTCCCGCGGTGATAGTTTTTGTAGTTTATTATTGTGCATGATAAGGTTACAAAACCCATGTATAAACCTCGTATTACTCGTCTCTTACGACTTTAACAGGAGAAGTAAACATATTCTTTCTTTGTCTCTTCGGAGATCCCGGCCTACACGGACAATACAAAATTGTATCAGTTTTATATTCGTCAACATTATCATCACCATGTACTCCGCTTAATAGGATAAATATTTATTCATTTAATTGCACAACTTCCCTCCTTAATGCCAATTTTGACAAGTTTCAATATTATGAGAAAGACAACAATTTTACTGCGGACGTCTCTCTCTGGTGCTATACAACAATTCACGAGTTACAATATTATAGTAAAGGCTGCAATTTTACTCCCCATTCCCATCCTTATTGATAAGCAACATTTGACAAATTACAACATATTAATAAAGGCGATAACATTACTCCAGACTTCTCTACCTAGTGTTATACGAGATTTGACATGTTACGATATTATATAGTTGTTACGCACAAATAATTACTTTTTCCAAAGTCTTTGTATGATCATTTTTCGTATGTATGATCATTTTTTGACTGAAAGGTGTATTATGTTTTTTACAGTCAAAGGGACATAACCCGAGATATCGAGACTACAATTTTTTTATGAGTTTGCCTTCTCTTGTATCGAGACACGTTCGGTCTATAATTTCTTGAACGAAGCGTGACCATATCTCCTTATTTGGTAGTATCAGTCAACTGTTGTAGATGTCTGAAACCTGTCTTAACGCTTCTGTTCATGACCATAAAAGGCGCGACTGTGTAAGACTTTTATCTCGAATGTTCTTAGAATCGTCTTATGTGAACGGCGACTCAGATATTGGAGTCCTGCGCATGTCAAAAACTGGTAGTTCGTTTGGTGTGTTCCGCCCAGCTGGGGGAGTTTAGAAATGGTCTGAGCAGCGAGCGGACGCAATGTGCGTCTTGTGATTTTCTGAGGGAAATACATTGTCTTTGTGAGTTAGTTAGCTAACTAGACTATTTCCCAGTATTATTCAAGCCTGCCTGGAGGCATATGTTCGTGGTTGATTTCCGAAGAAAGGTAATTCCTCTTGTATTGAACTTTATGCTATCATCTAGAAGTTCGTCATTTTGTGGCTCCTTGCTCGCCTGTGTGATTCAAAATGGAGAGGTACTTTGACTAGGATTTTCGCCACCGGTATCTTTATACCTGAACTAGTTATATATATATATATGGGTCGCTCTAGACCAACAAGACTATTGTCTGTGTTCCAGGATTCGTTATATCAGAGATCACGTCCAAGTCAGATGGTTAGACTTAGGAAGGTTATAAGGGTCGGTTTGACCTGTATTCCATGTATGCTATTCACGTGCAGACAGTAAACGGACTTATTGTACACATCTGATCTGCTAGCATCAGGAAGGGAGCATTTATTATTGTTTATGAACATTGATGATCTGCAGCTGACACTGTTGCAGAAGTTATATGTATGAACCTTAGGCACCCAGATATGTGCTATATATATATATATATATATATATATATATATATATATATATATATATATATATATATATATATATATATATATATATATATATATATATATATATATATATATATATATATATATATATATATATATATATATATATATATATATATATATTATTTATACAGCTTCATGAACCAGAACTTTATGATATCGAATATACAGAAGCTATCTGTTTACAATAGAACTATTGAGTATTGAATCCTACATGACTATCAGCTAATAATATTGTTGAATGCAGACATTCCTTGAACTGTAGAATCTTATAACGGAGCTAACGTACCTGGCATTTTTTGGCGCACCATTATCATTTTTGGTGGCCAATTGTTGGTTTACTCTGGTACCAGCTATCAAGGGGGTCAACAAACCCAGACATCATCATCAAGCTTTCAACATTACAGTTTCAACTCATCACCTCAATGTTTGATGAAAGATTTTGAAAGTACCCGGCGTTGCTGAAAGTTGGAAATTGTTTCAAAATACCCGGCGTTGCTCGTCAAGTTGGCAGTTTTCCTACGATAGAAGGACAAGTGCCGAGCAAATCGATTTCCTGATCTGTTAGGAAGAAGGACAAGTGCCGTAACAACTGTTCCGGATTGAGAAGGTCAAGTGCTCAAGTCAATTCAGAAGGTCAAGTTCAGAAGCTGTTTCCTGTCAGAAGCTCATTTCCTTCGTCATGGCAGTTTATGAGAGCAGATATGGATCAACGTTGGATCATTGTCCTAAGAATGCTGATCACATCCTGTTCTGAACTGTGCTGACGTTGTGGATACATAGAAGTTAAGTGGCCTGTTTTGTTTGTGAACTGTGCCCTTATGTTCTAACTGAGCCTTCTGTCTCTCACATTTTTCACACTGTTTACATGTTACATGTTAAATGTTATTTGTATTTGAATATTTATATGTTTATATTTCAGCGGGTTTTTCGGTTGGGCGGTGTCTTTCAGTAGAAGATACCACGTCACAGAGGTTCTACTGTTAGCGTTTTCGTTAGGGACGGTGCGAATTTCCTACTGTGAAATTTGCTAGCGACAATCGTTGCTATATCTGTTTAGTTGTGACGAGTTGTGCTTTATTTTCGTTTTTTGTATATTTTTTTTTCTTTCTCTCTTTCTGTTTTTTAGTTTCGATTTCAATTGTTTGTATTTGTAGGTCTCCTCTTTTCTATTATTCAGTTTTTTATAAAATTGCTGTCTATACACTGTAGCGTCATTTGTTTGTCATATCTTCGCATATTTCTTTTTAGTTTCGCTGTTTATTTATTTGACTTATGCGAATGGTTTCGTATTGCTCTGATCTTTGTTATTGTTTACATTGACTTTGATCTTTGTTGTTGTTTACATTGACTTTGATCTTTGTTGTTGTTTACATTGACTCTGATCTTTGTTATTGTTTACATTGACTTTGATCTTTGTTGTTGTTTACATTGACTTTGATCTTTGTTATTGTTTACATTGTTGGTGACCTTTGTTATTGTTTACATTGTCTTGTTATTGTTTACATAGTTCTTGCATAGTTAGCTTTCACTATTGTTACATATATGCTCATGCACTATTGGTCTATAGTGCACTTATCATAACTAACTGGTGGTTTTTTGCTTATGCACTATTGTAGTGCAGTTATGATAAATAACTGATGGTTATGCACTGATTTGTGTAGTGCACTGATGATAAAGAGGTGACTTGTGATATTATTATACATTTGATAATACAAGTTGGTGTCAAGTCTTGTTTCCCACAGAGATTGGAGTAAACATAGTGATTATACAAGTACTTTATTAAGTCTTGTTACTATTAAGGTTGAAATAAGTTAATTAATTATTTCAGGTGGTGACTCATAATATTAGACATAATGGATATGTTGGATTATTTTCTCCGTGAGGGAGATAAGAAATTACGTTTATTTGGATCAAGCTGTGAAGAATATGCCACAGAACAGCTCCTACTTCAAGTGAGTCAGGATCTAAAACAATATGCCTTGTGTAGGTTTGGATACGACTATTCAAAAGAGAAAGCATTGAGACTTTCCAAGTTGATATCTACAATTTTTTATGATGAGGGAAAACCAAATACTCAGAGGAGCAGTAGTTTGAAGTTTGATTCATTAAAGGAAACAATAAATGAGCTTCAGGATGAAAAGAAAGCTCTTACTGATAAGTTATCAGCAATGAATTCAGAAAATACTGTATTAAAGGGTAAAGTGACAATGTTAATAGAAGATAATAAGGAATTCTATGACTCTTCTCTTAGTCTGAAGAAACAGTTATATGATGAAGTAATCTCATTAAAACAGTTGTTGAGTAACCAGATGGAGCAGGTGAACTCTTCCACGCTTGACTTAAAACTACTGTGGAAGATAATAGAAACATTAGCCCTTCCTCATGAGAATAAGTTAAGACATTTTCAACTGGAAAAGGAGAAAAAAGAGTTGGAAGATGAGATGAACTCAATTAAAGACAAATATCTATGTAAGGAACAGGCTCTTATTAGAGAACTAGAACAAGTCAAAATAAACAATGAGAAGTGGAAGTCAAATTATATAGATTTGGAGTTTGAGATTGAAAAACCGAAAATAGAAATTGAGGATCAGAAACTTGGAGCTAAAGAGAAAAAATGGCAGATGCATATGCAAACTGAAGAAAATATGAACTTGCATGAAGAGAAGTTGTCGTCTATGGAACTGAAAGAAAAAAAGGTAGTGAATGAGAAGGATACAGTTGTTCCTGAAAAGATTGATGAATTTGTGACTAGCCAGCATAGTGCTATTGAAGCACTTAAACTTGAACTGATTCAGGAAAGAGCTACAGTTTTAGAAACTACATCTCAAAATGAACAATTGAAAATAGATCTTAGAGATAGGATCACTAAAGAAAAGACTCTTACTTCCCAGCTACATGACATAAGGTTGGATTATAACAGGAGGGTTAAAACCAACGAGAGAGTATACAAAGCTGTCGCTAGAGAGAAAACTATTGCAGAAGCAGAAGTTACAAAACTTCGTAAAAGAGTTGACGGGTTATTAGATATTGTTTTGTGTAATAAGATATTATCTGCTACCAAGGTCAATGAAGTTAGACATAAAGCTGATGGTCAATATTTTAATGCAAAGAGTCAGCGACATGCACTCGATGCCAGCAGTAACATTAGACAATATGTCAACAAATCGTTTCGTGGTAAATATGGTTTCCCACGTGACAACGATACTGCCTCTAATGGGAGTTGGCGTCAGGCCAACAAAAGTAATCATATTGTCAGTCCTTTACATCAGAGTAACAACACTGAAAAATGTCATAAGAAGGCTAGTCTAACGAATCAAGCATCGACTTCGCAGATTACTGATAAATTTGTATCTGGGAATAAAACTTGTAATATTAGTTCCCGAAATAAGATCTATTATATTCGGAACAATGAGAACCCTATTATCCCTATTACTCATCATACTCAGCACAGACAGCGTGATGCTCCTTTCAAACACATTGCCAAAGGGAAAAATAAAAGCAATTTTGCTAAGAGAGATAATCTTGATAGTGGAAATTACCAAACGCGTCCATATGATAATAGTTCTTCAAAGAACTGGAGACAATTTAATTGCCCTCAACATTTTGGTCCCAGTAATTATAAGAACTTTCATAAAGGTTATCATCATGGTAATAATTTTTCTCCAGGACAACAAAAAACATTTAATAGATATTTTGTTCAGAAGAGAAATAACAATCATAACTATGTTAACTGGAGTTCAAATAAGAGCAATGGGCTCAATATAGATAATAATTGTGATAGATCACAACATGATTCCACATAATTCTTCTATCATATATAGTTCCTGATATACAGTCCAATACTATAATGACATGTTAGCCAATATTTTCTCACTTTTTTTGAGGAATTTATAACATTGTACCATGTAATTATCTAAGAAGGCTTAGTTAGTGATATACGGGCCAAAAGATCACTCGGCCACATTTAGATAATACATTTGCATAATTGTATTAAGAGATTTACCAGTTGTCTTTAAGATTTGTGTTATTGATATTTTTGCAGCACATCATTGAAGTCTGCGAGATTATGTACATTGTGGAACTTTGAGGATATCAAGTCCTGTCCTAGATTGGGAGCGGATGATGTCCACATCTTCTATTGCTTGTTTATGTCAACTAGAACAACATTGTATTAGTTATTAATTATTAATGCATTATATAATGTAATAATATAGTGCGGTATATTAATATATTACACCGCTATTTGCGCAACACATTGTATAATATCATAATAATATATTTAATTTCATATATTGGTATGAGAGTAATTTGACTTTTATTAAGATGTTGCCATCATTGTGGCGTGTGTTGGAGGCACCTTCCTGGATAATATACGCGAATACTTAGATAAATTTTTTCTATAAGGACCTGAGATATGATCTCAGTTTCGCTCCATGCGTTGAGCTAGTTTGTTAGGTATATATCCGCGCATCATACGTGCGTTAGGAGCCTAGATTTTTCCGGCTCCAGGATTTAAAAAAAAATGTTTCATTTTTTTTTCCCGGGAGGGTGCGGTAATGTTACGCACAAATAATTACTTTTTCCAAAGTCTTTGTATGATCATTTTTCGTATGTATGATCATTTTTTGACTGAAAGGTGTATTATGTTTTTTACAGTCAAAGGGACATAACCCGAGATATCGAGACTACAATTTTTTTATGAGTTTGCCTTCTCTTGTATCGAGACACGTTCGGTCTATAATTTCTTGAACGAAGCGTGACCATATCTCCTTATTTGGTAGTATCAGTCAACTGTTGTAGATGTCTGAAACCTGTCTTAACGCTTCTGTTCATGACCATAAAAGGCGCGACTGTGTAAGACTTTTATCTCGAATGTTCTTAGAATCGTCTTATGTGAACGGCGACTCAGATATTGGAGTCCTGCGCATGTCAAAACTGGTAGTTCGTTTGGTGTGTTCCGCCCAGCTGGGGGAGTTTAGAAATGGTCTGAGCAGCGAGCGGACGCAATGTGCGTCTTGTGATTTTCTGAGGGAAATACATTGTCTTTGTGAGTTAGTTAGCTAACTAGACTATTTCCCAGTATTATTCAAGCCTGCCTGGAGGCATATGTTCGTGGTTGATTTCCGAAGAAAGGTAATTCCTCTTGTATTGAACTTTATGCTATCATCTAGAAGTTCGTCATTTTGTGGCTCCCTGCTCGCCTGTGTGATTCAAAATGGAGAGGTACTTTGACTAGGATTTTCGCCACCGGTATCTTTATACCTGAATTAGTTATATATATATGGGTCGCTCTAGACCAACAAGACTATTGTCTGTGTTCCAGGATTCGTTATATCAGAGATAACGTCCAAGTCAGATGGTTAGACTTAGGAAGGTTATAAGGGTCGGTTTGACCTGTATTCCATGTATGCTATTCACGTGCAGACAGTAAACGGACTTATTGTACACATCTGATCTGCTAGCATCAGGAAGGGAGCATTTATTATTGTCTATGAACATTGATGATCTGCAGCTGACACTGTTGCAGAAGTTATATGTATGAACCTTAGGCACCCAGATCTGTGCTATATATATATATATATATATATATATATATATATATATATATATATATATATATATATATATATATATATATATATATATATATATATATTTTATACAGCTTCATGAACCAGAACTTTATGATATCGAATATACAGAAGCTATCTGTTTACAATAGAACTATTGAGCATTGAATCCTACATGACTATCAGCTAATATGATTTTGAATGCTGCATTCGTTAAACTATGTTGGTGATGACAAAATATCATGACTGTTTTGTGGCGTGCAATAAATGGTATAAAACATAAAGCGAAGTTACCATTTTCATGACTCTACACATCATGTTGCCTGTGTTGTACCCTGTGAACTATTCTACTGCAACATACACAGCAACACTATAAACCAGAGAAGACACCTACATCTTGCACTTTTATACCAGGTGTCGATAGGGGTGGTGATTTGTCGTCAGCCTAAATCCACTTTTGGTGGTCAGACCCTTTGGCTTATCATTCCAGTTAAATCCACCCTTATCAATAGTAAAGTCAGCCATTTCACTCCAGAACTCCCATACTTAGTGTTATACAGCATTTGAAAAGTAAAAAGATTCACGGTATCGACATGTTCCAGTCTACCCAGCTGTAAATGGATACCTTACTTTTCTCTTGAGTTAGGGAAGGAAAAGGCAACCAGGAAGGGTACTGGTCACCACCGCTCGATGCATGACCTAGTATACTGAGATCTCTAACACTTCACTCCCATACGGTAGTATCTGCTATAGGACTACCATTTTACTATCCCACTAGCATACAGAGTACGTTCCATTAATTTTCCTGTCAAGAAAGAACAAGCTGATACTGAAGCAAATGACTTTATGTATTCAGACATTACCATCCCACTTCCCCAGCGAGGTACTAAACACTGCCCGACGGGCGAGCAGCTTTATGTTAAATTTATGGGAAATTGCGATGTAGGATAAAGAGAGATGGATAGTTCCTCACGGTGAGAGACAGCCATGTGATAAATCATACATATTGATAAGTGTGTAATATATATTTTCTTATCATTGAAGAATGCTGTATACATGAAGACACTACACTGATAAATGTGTAGAATGTAAACTGTAAATGCAAAGGCGTCACACTGGCACATTACATTGACAAGTTTGACTGTGGTGCATGTAGTTTGTGTGTACTAGTCATCTTGATGAAGGTTGATGCTCAACTCGAACCGACACAGTGTTGGATATCCCAGTCACCTTGTCCATAAAGCATTGAGGCCCTGGCAAGGGACAGTGTTTATATTGAGTGAGAGTACATGTGTGAGTTACGCGAATGGGTGTACTGTTCTGTAGAGTTGATAGGTAACAATGCACTCATACACTCGTATCTAGAAGTCAATGACGGCTGGAACTACTATTAACAGTTTCATACAGTTTAATAGGACGCACACTCTGACAACACAGCTACAGTCACTGGAACAGGTTGGCAACAACATCACATGCTTGAAAATGGTTTACGACATAAAAGATACATTCGTAAAGAATGTGAATATAATAGAACGTTAGTAGCTAGTTCCTCTGGGTTCTAGGTGTATTTACTTTCAAGCCTAACTGACTGATCGCGTCAGTTAATGTTCTCAAATATTTATCAACAATGGCTCCCTGACAGAACCTCTTCTGACGAAGAATTACAAGCCGTAAATTAGTAGGCTTTTATGACGACAATCTCAAAAACCACCAGTAGTGGCTTACAATAGTAGACATCTCTGTATCATCATCAGATAGTAAGGTCTCCATGTTCTCCGAACGATTATCCGCTTCGGCAAAGGCGAGATCCAAAAATGGCTCCTAACTTCGATGAGCTTCGCTCACTCCGAAGCTGCATAATAAAGCATAAGTAAAGGGCGCTGTCCATCATATCAATAATGCTGTGTAGATTATATGCATAATAATGCAATGTATATCATACGAATAATGGTGCTGCTGGCAAAATGTCGTCTCGAAAATAGTCAATCATATACATGTGCAGACCATAACATGGCTGCAGATCTAGGCATTTGAAAAGGTACAGTAACTGTCTCTCTTTACCTTATCATCCTAGAAAAACACTAGAAAAATAGCACCCGCCTTCCTTTGGCGCAAAGAATATATTCTGGGGAGGAACATTGACATAATAGTCATACAGACGATGTCACCTTCCCCCAGAACTTCACAGCAAAGAACAAATCTTCGGACTTCTGTCCGGACAGCGATCAGGATCCGCCCATCATCACGGAAGTCTCTCTCGACAACCACAATTTGACACATGCGCAGAAACGCGTGACCCCCAGATTTCAACTCAAGATCGGCCGCCGTAAATCTAAGCATTCATATAAGACCCGAGAGAAGTAACAGACATAATAAAATGTGGCATCCACAAAATCAAGGGTTATGTACCTATGACTCTCAACAAAAAGTGTTAACAGATAAATAAATATCTTTATATATATATATATATATATATATATATATATATATATATATATATATATATATATATATATATATATATATATATATATATATATATATATTCATTCCCTACAAAAGAATCTGTGCGTAACACCATGTCCTTGTCATGATAGTCAGGATCCTATTTGGTTCTCCTTTATCTAGCTCATGTACGCCTCCACGAATATCGCTTGTTTACGGCGGTGGCCACATCCCGGGCTACAGTATTGGCTTACTGGCTAAACTACATGAGTGGAGTAGGAGTAATCTTACTCAAGGGAATGTCCATCCCTAGTACACAATGACTGAGACGGTGAGTGAGGCGGAGGAATCTAAGAAGATCAACGGCTCACAAAGCATTACAGCAAAGTGCGTGGCGCACTACAGGCGTGTCGGGCATAGAAAAAGACAACAGCTAGCCACTGAGGAAGAGATTGGTTAGTTACCACGTACATCTTACAGAATGTAATGAGATCATAACCAAAAGGCAAGAACCGATATGTAGAGAACTCTCTCTCTCCACTGGGGAAGAATCTACTGTACAAATTCACAGGGAAGACGCAACTCCTCTAATGAGTAAGGAAGTATATAATTACGAGTGTCACAGCTCATATCGTGCTTGTTTCCAAGCGCCAATCAGGATTTTGAAGATTTCATTGCGAAAATTACTCAGCTACTAAATCGATGGATCGAGATGGAAGGTGTTACTTGAGACTTTGATGGGCTTTTCGACCTTATGTTACGGGACAAAGTATTGTCATCGTGTTCATCTGAGCTTGTTGCATTTTTCCAGGAACGCAAGCCCAAAAACATCGGTATGATGTCAGAATTGGTACACTAATACGTGACCACGCAACTAGGGAAGGTCATACATAGGGAGAGTATCTCTGAAACTTTCTCAGCGAGTATAGGAAAGATTACCTGAAAACCTTACCATCTACATAGATCGAAGAGAGCGGATAGATTTGGCTCCAGAAGATTTTGTTATGATAGACCTTACTTTCGGGGGAGACAGATCTCCTGCACGGTATGACAATTGTTGGGGCCATAGATCACCGAGGAAGAAATTTAACTATCAGTCTGATAGATATTAATACAGATATACTGGAGACAGAAATGATATGTACCCGCGAAATCAGATCCAGATAGATACGCAGAACGAGCAGGAACAAAGACGATTTCGTAGAAGCTCATCAAACAAAAGAAACAAATCCTTTGAGAAAAAGGAGTCAGACCGAGTAGTCAGACATTCTCCAAACAATAGTCCGAAAAAGGATAGTAATACTCAGCTACACTGTAGTCTTTGTAATGGAACAGGACATTTGGCAAAGGTCTGGGCTAATAATTCAGAACGGGCTAATTCGGCTTGCATATTAGAAACCTTTAACAATAAGAATTGTGAAGGGTGCATGCCATTATTTGAACCAGACGGTAAGCCTATTCTTATCTGTGGTCACACTCTGCCTTGTCTCTCTTCTCTTCAAGAAAATGGTCATTTGGAATTGCACCCAGGATTTGTGCAAAGAAAAGAAGTGTCTGTGTTCAGAGACACGGGTTGCACAACCATAGGAATACGTAGATCGTGTATTGACGACTCATGCTTGAAAGGTAAGACAGCAAGATGCGTCACTTTCGTGGGTAACATTGAGTATTACCCTCTTGCCATTATTGAGGTGGACAAACCCTTCATATCTGGGAGAGTACAGGCCTGTGTACTCGACGCACCGGTTGCGGATTTAATTGTGGGTAATGTGAAAGGTGTGCAAGAATATACTCAGGTTGTCATCAGGAAATGGCGGGATAGTCGCGTACTTATGGCAAATGCGGTCATTACGAGTGCGCAGTCCAAGGCAGATGACGCGTTAGAAGCAACGCACGATGAAGCTAAGACATCGAAATTGGTAAAAGGGAGCCAGGATACACAGGTGTCGGACTTTATCCAGCACCAACGGTCTGGCGTATCATTTCGGAAATTTTACAACTTTGCTGAAAAAGGTGATGTAAATTGCACAAAGTTGGTCAGACATTGGTTCGAGCTCAAGAACAATATTCTCACTAGGTGTTTTGCTAAGGGAATACATACTCAGCGACAGGTGGTTGTACCGTGTAGTTTTTAGATAAAAAGTTTTGGAGGTAGCGCATGACTCCCCTTTTGCGGGACATATGGGAGTGGCACGAACGCGCCAGAGGTTGCTGTATCAATTTTATTGGCCATTGATTAGCAATGACATTAAACTATATTGTAGGTCCTGTAAGGTAGGCCAACAGAACAGATGAGGCAGATGTTGTTTAGCATGTTTGGTTTTCCGGAAGAGATATTATCGGATAGGGGCCGTCAGTTTATTTCTAAGGAGATGTCAGAAATCACTGGGCTGTTGGGTATTGCCCAAACATTAACGAGTCCGTATCAACCTCAGTCAAATGGAGTTTGCGAGCGTTTTAACGGGGCATTAAAACTCATGCTGGCAAAAGTTACCACGGAATCTAAGCAAGAATGGGACAGATTACTCCCAGCGGTCCTTTTTGCCTATAGTGAGGCTCCCCAAGAGAGTACAGGATTTTCCTCTTTCGAATTACTGTATGTGGCAAACCCAAGGGGGATGATGCATGTATTGAAGGATTTGTTGACTGGAAAGTGTGCAAATAACACCTCAGTTATGAGTTATGAGTATGTCATGAGTCTCCGAGAGCGTATTGTTAAATCTTGTTTGGTGGCACGTGACTGCTTGGCGGGGTCGTTGGCACGGTATCGGAAATATGAAAATCGGAACTCCAAACTAGTATCCCTGGTTCCAGGTTAGGAAGTTTGGCTACTTTTACCAGCTAAAGAGGATTGCTTGAGTATTACATGGCAAGGACCATTCAAGGTAGTTAAGAAATTGACAGATGTCGGTTACCTAATTTCGGTCCGAAATAGGGAGAACGTGTTTCACGTGAATATGCTGAGGCCATATGTAGAACGACCCGAGACACTAAAAGCAGTCACAAGGGCAGCACAGGCTGAAGCAACAGTGACATGTACGGCAGTCATTGATGACACTGGAGATGAAAAAGGTGAAATGAATATCCAGTTATCGCTCGGCCCCCTCGTACCTTCAGAGTCATAGAATATGGTGCGGATCAGTGATGACCTAACAGTAGAACAAATGTCTGAAGTACAGACTCTATTTGGCGGAATTTAAGGATGTCCTCACAGATCTGCCAGGACGGACAGACCTGATTTGTCATGATATCACTCCGACATGCGATCAGCCGATTAGAGTAACATCATATCATTGCCCATGCATTTCAAATTGGCGGTCGAGAGAAAAATTGATTACATGCAACCACTGGGTATCATTTCTCCGTCTGATTCCCCATATTCTTTTCCAATGGTTGGGCTTCACAAGAAGAACGGATCTCTTCGTGTATGTATTGACTTTCGGAGATTAAACAGCATCACCGTCGTTGACGCTGAACCACTACCTAATCAGGAATATCTGTTAACATAACCCACCCACGCTACATATTTAAGCAAACTCGATCTGTCTAGAGGCTATTGGCAGGTACCCCTCGCGGAGGCTGCGAAACCTCTGACGGCTTTTAGCACCCCCAAAGGATTGTTTCAGTTCAATGTCATGTGCTTTGGCTTAGTGAACGCGCCCGCCCCATTTGTGAGGATGATGAGAAGGTTTTTAGGACATCGGCCTGATATTATTACATATATCGACGATATATGTTTGTTTCATGAATCATGGGAGGATCATATGATTGGGTTGTTTTCCTTATTGCGGTGTCTAAGGCAGCATAATTTGACGGCACGGCCGAGTAAAGTTTGCATAGGTTTTAAGGAGTTAAATTTCTTAGGACACGCTGTAGGTCATAATCACCTGAAACCGGAAGATGTTACAGTTACAAAGATTTTACAGTTGCAGTCACCCAAAACGTAAAAGCAAGTGAAAAGTCTAATTAGACATGTGAATTTTTATCACAAGTTCATTCCTCAGTTCTCTTCCATCGCAGCTACACTTACCTCGCTGACGAGAAATGGAATGCAAAATAGGATCGTGTGGACAAAACATTGCGAGATAGCCTTGTCCAGAATCATGAGGGTGTTCTCTAGGAAATCCATGTTACTGTTGCAAGATTTACGCAAACCCTTTGTTTGCGGACAGACGCATCTTCTGTAGGAATTGGGGCTTGTTTAATGCAAGACCACTAGAGTACCTTTCATCCAGTGATGTATGTGAGTCGGAAGCTGTTGCCGGCTGAGACTAGGTACTCCACGATTGAAAGGGAATGCCTGGCAATTGTGTAGGCAGTTTCAAAGTTGTCCCGATACTTGATAGGTTCACATTCCGTTTCACAGACAGACCATCGACCACTATCATTTTTACAGTCGTCAAAATCGACAAGATCGAAATTAACTCGTTGGGCCCTCTTACTGCAGCAGTACAAATTTACTGTTTTATCCCTAGAGGGTAAGCTTAACGTTGCAACTGACACTCTGTCTCGTTTGTAGAATGCATGTTTATTTCTTGGTTTTCCCCCCACACGATGTTTAATTGAGTATGCAAGATATGTGAGGAAAGAAAGACTTACTTACTTACTTACTTAGTCGTTCCCCTTATACCGTGAGGTGTAGAGGTGAGGAAAGAAAGACATGAAAGTATACTTGGCTCAGGGGGAGAGTAGATGTCACAGCGTGATTAACAAAGCTGTGGACTGGTGGTGCTCCGCTGGGAGCAGGTACATAATGTCAGTCGTGCATGAGAGGTAGTCAGTAGAATGGTCTGAACTTAACAACACGAAACAGCGAGGTCAGCAGGTCAGGGGTGAATGCAAGGAGAGTTCTGATTGGGGCAGTGAAGAAACGGGGGTCAGGAGAGCGACGAGGTTTTTGGTGGTGATGGTGGACTTGAATTGTCGAGTGCGAGAAGTTACTTATTTGTGAGAATATAATGCATTTTGTGATCTGGGATTTCCATCAATGTGTTACACTTCGCTGACTATATATACTGAAGCACATTAAAAACGCACCACCTGTATAATCCAGGAACAGAGTGTGAAGTGTAAATATAAGTGTTTACACGTTTATATATTTGGAATCTTTATTCATTTTCCTATGAATCCATGCTGGTCATTGATTTGTACATCTGATTGTTGTGAAATTCATTGCATTCTTTGCAGGCAAGGGAGAAAACCAAAAATGCAACCAATAAGAAAATTCATTCACACTATCCTCAGTATCTGGTATGTCCACCGTGTGCTTGCAAACAAGCTTGGCAGAGGCTCCGCATAGAACGCACAAGTCTCTGAAGGAAATTCCTGGGAATCAAGTCCCATTCACGTGTAAGAGCAGCTTCGAGCTGTTGCAGATTAGCTGGAGAACCTTGCATGTAGACTCTGCGTCCAAGCTCGTCCCACAGATGTTCTATAGGGAACATGCCTGGTGATAGGGCAGGACAATCAATCGTCACAAGTTTCTGCTACTGTAGATATTGCTGCGTGATGCATGCGGTGTGCGCACGTGCGTTATCCTGCTGGAGAAGCTGCAAGTCTGGATAATTTGTGAACGCAGGAGCAATCAATGCATTCAGAACCTCATCTCGATATGTCACAGCATTAACATTTCCACGGAAGACGTGAAGAGACAAGCGATGGTGAAAACTGCATCTTCCCCAAATGTGAATACTTCCACCTCCAAATCGGTTGTGCTGACGAACACAGCATTCTGCAAAGCGCTCTCCACAACGTCGCCAAATCCGCATACGTTAATCAACAAAGGATATGTTGAATCTGCTATCGTCTGTGAATAGGACAGCATTCCACTGCAGTCTAGTGCATCTGACATGTTGTTGTGCCCATTGCAGCCGCTGCTGACGATGTCTGTGAGTCATGTTTGGCCCAACATAAGGTCGTCTTGCAGTAAGGGCTGTGTATCTGAGTCGTCGTATGACTGTCATTCGAGAGACTTGCCCACGTCTACCCACTATTGCTCTTGTTGTTTGACTTGCCGGGAGAGAAGGATTCCTTAGGTGACTCAGCACAATATGACGATCTTGCGCAGGGGTAGTAACTCGTGGTTGGCCACTCCGAAGTCTATCCCGGGCACTGCCAGTGGTTCCGTAACGTTCATTGAGACGTACAATAGTGCGATGGTGGCAATTCATCCTTCTGGCAATGGCTCGCGAGCTCATTCCGGTCTCCAACATACGAATGCCTCGTTGGCGGTCGTTTTCAGATAGTCATGGCATTTCAAGCACATGTACTGAGTGTTTTGTCTCCACGGCCTTTTTATACCGAGTATACTGCCACAACGCGTACACATTTTCAGGGTCATAGCTGTTGGGAATCGTGTTGCACGTGTAACTATCATTGTTTTCATGTAGTCTGTACACAAACCCGTGGGTTGAATCATGCACTTTCCATTCCAGCAGCCATTCGCTCTCTACCTCATGGCAAACACGGGGAAAATCCATTCCCACACTTTTTTCCAGCTTCTCGGCATCAGTATATATAATAGTGGTGCGTTTTTAATGTGTTTTAGTGTATACTGTTGTAATTTTATGGTCACAGTTGTTTGAATACAATGGACAGAGTTGGGAATATGGCTTGCGTTGGTTATTACTTGAATGTGTTCCACTCCATCATTCGCTCTCTTGTTTAGTATTTCGAGGACTAAGACATATGTGTGTTTAATATAAAATACACTGTGTCAACGAGTGTTCCTCAAATTCTGTTCAATGGGAGCATTCTGAGAAAGACCAACTTAAAACTAGTAGGAGGAGCCACAAAATAGGAACTTGGATCGTTGGAACTCTAAACGGAGAAGGAAAAATTGACAATCAAATATTAGAGGCAACAGACATGAAACTCGATATACTGGGAGTTGCAGAGGCAAGACTATTGGATACAGGCTACATAAAAAGAGACCAATATACGCTTATACATTTAGGAGGAGAAAAACATGAAAGAGTAGTAGGAATGTTGATAAAGAAGGGGTTAGAAAAATACGTATGTGGATACTGGACACACAATGACATAATGATGTTACTAAAGATGAGAGCAAAGCCTTTGGACATATCAATCTTACAAACTTATGCACCAACTAAAGATCAAAGCGAGGAAGAAATAGAAGAATACTATGAAGAGCTACAACACACACTTAAACCAGTAAAATCTACAGATGTGTTGATTTTAATTGGGTGATATGAATGCAAAAGTAGCAAAAGGAAAATACTAGAAAATAGTAGGACAGTATGGATTAGGGACAAGAAATGATAGAGGAGACAGACTTATCCAGTTCTGTGAAGAAAAGCAGCTGGTCATATGAAACACCTTTTTTTTTGAACACCACCCAAGGAAATTATACAAATGGACAAGCCCAGGAGATGTAACAAAAAATCCCATTGACTATATCATGATAAAACATAGATTTAAGAACAGTGTCACAAGTGCAAAGATACATCCTTGCGCCGACATAAATTCAGATCACAATCCGGTCGTCATCAAGGTAAATATAAAGCTGAAAAGAACAGGAAACAGAAGACAGGAGGAACTCCAGATAGAAATATCAGCACTGAAACAACCAGATATAAAACAAAAATTTATAATGTACGTCAAAAATAAATATGAACAGTTACTGACAGAAAGCATTGAGCAGTATAGGAGAGAAAACCCAGAAGAAAAAGTTACCACAAAATGGGAATGTTTAAAAACAAGCATACAATCAATAAATGCAAATTTACCTAAAAAGGAGCCTAAGAAAAATCAAATTTGGATAACAGTTGACATCTTGAGTAAAATGGCAGAAAGAAAGCAAAAAACACTCCAGAATATAAAACAATAGACAATGACATACGTACTATGTGCAGACAAGCAAACGAACGGTGGATGGAAACAAAATGCGAGGAAATAGAAGACTTTGAAGCAAAGCACATGACAAGAGATATGAATAAAGAAATAAAGAGATTATCAAATAGGTCGCGGTTTGCACAAGGAGGAACCTGTGTCAAGAACAAAAATGGTGTAATCGTTCTTGATGAGAAAGAGATATCAAACAGATTAGCACAATACTTAAAAGAACTATTCAAGGACATCAGAGGTAAACAACAATCACGAGATTCTAATGAAGGCCCAAACATTCTCAGATCAGAAGTAGAGAATGCCATACATATGATAAAAAAGTAAAATCAGCAGGCACGGACAACAACAAAATTGAAATGACAGAAGCCCTGGAGAGCTTTAGTATAGATACAATCACAAATCTATGAACGATATATACAATACCGGATATACCACACGACATGAAGACATCAGTTTTTATAACATTGCCCAAAAAACCTAATGCAACAGAATGTTCAGATTTCAGAACAATCCGCCTAATGAGTCATGCAATTAAAATACTGCTCAAAATCATACAGAAAAGAATAAAAAGTAAGGTAGACAGCGAAATCCAAGAAGAACAGTTTGGTTTTAGACGGAACAGTGGAACAAGAGAGGCAATATTTTGCCTAAGAATATTAGCAGAAAAATATACAGAGGTCGAAAAAAAGTATGTACATGTGCTTCATTGACTATAAGAAGGCTTTTGACAGAGTCCACCATGAGAAAATAATTGAATAACTCGAAGACATAGGTATTGATGGAAAAGATATAACAATACTCAGTAACCTTTATTGGGAGCAAACTGCCACATTAAGATCTGGAAGGAATTATTCACCATACATAGACATAAAAAGAGGTGTCAGACAAGGTTGTGTGCTGTCCCCCTGCCTATTTAATCTATACACCGAAACATTTTTCAAACAGATACAGGAAATACCAGGACTGAACATCACAGGAAGGTCAATAAACAACCTTAGATATGCAGATGATACCGTGTTGTTAGCTGAAAGCGAACATGAGTTACAAGAACTAGTGAAGCAAGTGAACAGTATAAGTCATGAGTATGGACTCGAAATTAATATTGAGAAAACCAAAAAAGATAAAACCTTCTGTGACAGGATGAAGATAAGCGGGATAATACTTTGTTAATGTTCTTCAGTTGTTTGACTGGCTATCGCCAGAGATGGTGTTTACTGAAGGGACTTTATTAACCCAGGTAGTTTTTGTAGAGGGTGCGACTCGTCTGTGTTGATGTTTGGCTTACGATCGTAAAGAATGAAGTACTATTTCCGATAACAAAATGTCAACAAAGAAACTTCCAACTGGTATTCAAGTTCAAGTAGTAAGTGTAATTTCGTCTTAATAAGAAAATACCTTTATTCAGGGGTTGAATTCCTAACAATTCTATGCTGGTTCATGAATACTCATTCAACAAAGGTGTACAAACCAGCCATCAAAAAATAGTCAAACAGAAAAAAAAAGAATGGATCCCACGAGATCGTGTCACTGCCGCCCTCGTCCCGTGTTTCACAACTCTCTGATCTCCCCTTAAAAAAATAACTTCCGTTTCTTTACTTGTATGAATTCGACCCCAGGTTTGATGACGTCATTTCATGTACACCATGATTGAATGACTGTCATAGGTTTGGGACTAGTGTTTATTAACTAACTAGTCACGTTCAAATACTTAGTGTTTAAATCTTGCTAAAGTATTCTTACACTAACTCTAATAAGTGGCAGCACCCTAGTGCTAATCCGACGTTGTAATCCATACGGTCACATACGGCCGAGGCCACCAAAATGTATCCCGGAAGGGAGACATATTCCGAGGAACTACCGAAAACTAACCCTAAAAAAACTAAGGGGAAAATTTATGTACCAGACCCACCAGATTATTACGCCAATATACATAAAAAACATCAATCATGGGTATGGAAGGTGATGGGATAATATACAGCAGTGGAATACAATAGCATGGGAGTTAAGGGAATGGGGAATGGACAATGAAATAAAGTGAACAAAAAAAATGAGGGGGGAATATTAAAAGAACTAGCTAGTTATGGAAAAAGATACAAAGTGTATGTCGAGAGGCATAAATGACACAATGGCAAAAAGTGAAAATACTCATATTTCATGGGGATCAATGAACAATGGACCATTAAGTCACAAACATTACTCAAAGTCATGAAAGAAAAAAAAATCATTAATGCATCAAAGCGAGGTAACGTCGCTAAAAGTGGAGAACTCACAAGCAATAAAAAATAGTGGGTGCCCAAAAAAATGGCGGACGCCGAACACGGCGGTTGCACAAGACAGGAACATCAGTATGTAGTAAACTAACAGGCAATAAATGGCATGAGTTAATTCACATAAGAAATGTACCGGTATAAAAAAATCCGGAAATCGAACTGTGTCCAAACGACATGGAGGAAACAAAACGGAATGATAAAAAAACATGACTGATGCCAACATAAGTGGCGGATGAAAAAAAATGAACTAATGGTAATCTCTTTGTTATTCACAAATCATCACGAACAAATCATGACCATGCTCGTGACAACAAAAATCAACCCATTAAGAAAAAAGGCAATAATCATAAGGTCATGACAGCACAGATGCCGTCTTAAGTACAAACAAATGATATAGCTAACGCTGGTCAAGGAGGAATATTTAATCATGTGGCATGAGGAGTGGTCTCGAAAGACAAACGGATCATCAAATAAGACATAACTGGAAACGACATCTGGGGAAAAAAAGAAAGGTCAACTGGTTAATGATTTGATATTTAAGGAATCAATGCATGCGATTGCTCATGTGTTCAAACGTTCGTCACAGCGGGGTTGTCGAGGATGAGGAGAAATGGCGAGGACTGCAGGAGCGGACGGAACATAAAGTGAGGATTGGAGAGGAGGGCGTAGACAGATCGGAGAAAGACGGCGGGGAATACGCGATCTACGGTGTGTCGGTGGGGCAGGGGAGATTCGAAGAGGTACCCGAGGAAGCTGACGGGGGCGAGGAAGACGGGAAAAGTGAGTACGGACATGGGCAGTGGGCTGCAGAAGATACTTGGGAAGGGGAGCAGAATCTCCAGAGGAGGTGGAATGCCGACGTTTTGTAGGATAACGAAGAAGAGGGGGAGGAACGTCAGTCTCGATGTCAGAGGAGGTAGAATCAGGGGCAGTATCAAGGTCCGAAGTAGGTAGGGGAAAAGGAGGAGCGGACTCAGAGGAAAGGTGTACAGAAGGAGGAGGAGAGGTATGGGCAGTAGCTGCGGCGGTGGAAGGAGGAACTATGGTATCATGCATATCTGAAGCATGGGATGGACCGGGGACAACGGAGGGAAACGCGTTGAAACGATCCTGACGGGAGTGGATTCGGGCATATAGTTCAGGAGGAGGGATATCATCCTCAGATACGGAACAGGAGCGATAACGGCGTAGACGACGAACCATCTGGGAGGGAGGAGGAGATGAAGGCGGGGCTGAAGAGGCAGGAGGTTTCGCAACTCCACGGACATCTCTAGACCGGAGGCGATATACTACATCGTGAGGAGAACTATCAGATTCGGAAGAGGAGGAATCACCTAAAGCATTGGGTGGAACAATCACAGGAGGAGCAGGGTGAGGGACAGAGGAGACGGGGTGGAATGGAGGGTAGAGAGTGTCGGCAGACAAGGATGAAGAGGAAGAGGAGGAAGGGTTATATTGGAGGGTAGCCGTACGAACGGGTCGGCTAGTGCGAAGAGCAGGAGGAGGATTAGTGTAAGGTCGTTGCTCATCTTTTCTAATTTGAGTAGCATGAGCCTTGGTAGAGTGGTGACGCTCTTCGTTCCACAAGACGAAGGTAACTGGAGAAGTTTGCTCGACAATCTTATAGCCTGGAACCCAATGGTCGTCAAATTTGGAGTTCCGAACATGCTTACGGAACCACACCAGGTCACCAATAGTGAAGGATGGCAAGCGAGCGCCCTTATCATGTAACCGTTGACGCTTCTGAAATGCTTTAAGAGCGTTATGGTGAACTCTCTGGTGGGCTTCACGTTTATTACGCAGAATAATCTCTATGGGATTATCACCCATATATCTCCGTTGGGGAGTAAGGAGATTATCTAAGGGTAGACGTGGTTCTCGGCCATACAAGAGATAAAAGGGCGAGAAACCTGTAGTGTCGTTAACATTGACACGCAAAGCTTCTAAAGCTTGGGGAAGAAAGAAATCCCAATACTGCGTGTTGTCAGAAGTAAGTTTGGAGAGTATGTCATGGAGAGTCTTATGCATCCTCTCATTACGACCATTCGACTGAGGCCGATAGTAACTGGTCGTTTTATGGTCAATATGCAGATCAACAAGAGTAGAATGGAAAGGCCTACCAATGAATTGCTTTCCATTATCTGTAAGGATAGTTTTAGGATAGCCATGGCGAGGAACGAACTCCGTAAGGAAAATCTGTGTAACGTCCTCGGAGGAAGAACCACGGAGCGGAAAACACTCGGGCCAGACAGAGTACTGATCCACGAAGTGTAAGACATGGGTATTCCCAGACTGTGAGAGGGTGTAAGGACCAGAAAGATCTACACTGACGCACTCCATAGGGAAATGAGTCGGAGTCATCTGCTGAGTAGGGATGCGCATAGGACGCATGTTGCGCTGCTTGCAAGTCCTACAAGAGTCAACATATTCAGCAATGTCCTTATAAAGAGAGGGCCAGTAGTAACGTCTAGATACAATATCGCGTGTCTTATCTCTCCCCATGTGGCCATTAGAATCATGGAACGCATGGAGGACACGAGAGACAAGATGGCGAGGAATACAAGTCAAAAGACGATCTGGCTGTTTGGGATTAATCCAGTAGAGAATGTCATCAGAAGTAAGGATAGTGTAATTAGGGATCGATTTGGGATCACGTAGTAACTGAGTGCGAACCTTCAGGAGTTCAGGATCCTGAAGTTGTTCTTTCGCCGTGAAAGACGAGGAAAGGAGGAGCTCATCTGGAGAGCTAGTATCCATAGTATCGTGATGAGAAAATACAGGCGGGGTTTGATTGGAATTGATAACCAATATCTCCTTAGCATTATCATCAAGATCTGATGATGCCTTGGGATCCGATAAAGAAGAAGGACAGATATCAGTACAAGCATTGTACGGGACCCGTGATAGGAGATCAGCAATGGTGTTATATTCCCCTGGGATATGCTCTATTGTAGCATCATAACTCTGAAGATTCAGAGCCCAGGTCTGGAGCTTGCGGGGTTGTTCTGAAGTCTTGGACAACCAAGTAAGGAGCGGCTTATGGTCAGTTCGAATAAGAACTTTAGTACCCCTAAGATAGAAGTCTAACTTTTGCAATGCGTAATGTATTGCAAAGGCTTCTTTTTCAGTAACGGTCCATCGTTGTTGAGACCGACTGAGTGCGTGTGAGAGGAACGCAATAGGTAACTCATTTGGCACATTGGGAATAATCGGAGGAGCATCCGATACGTTGGTCTGTACAAGACAAGCACCAACGGCCCGATTGGAAGCGTCCGTATACAAAATCATAGGACGTCGGATGTCTGGATAGGCCAAACGAGGAATTCTGGTAAGAGCAGACTTAAGATAGTCAAAAGCCTGTTGGCAAGCATCTGTCCAACGAAAACGAGCATACTTTTTTGTGAGAGCAATAAGAGGCTCAGCAGCTCTAGAGAAATTGACAATATGCTTTCGATAATACGAACAACTGCCCAAGAAACCACGAACATGGCGGACAGAGGTAGGAGGAGGCATGTCACGAATGGCTTGGACCTTGGTATCGTCCGGTCGGACGCCATCTTGATTAATGATAAAGCCAAGATATCTAGCTTCAGTCTGGAGGAATGCACATTTGCTCAGTTTGAGCATAACATTATGTGCCCTCAAGCGTGTAAACACTTTTTCTACTTGAAGTAAGTGGTCCTCAAGGGATCCCGGAGTGTGAACCAGGATATCGTCAACGTAGGCCAAAGCAAAAGATTGCATGCCCTTCAATACTTCGTCCATAAGGGACATGTACGTAGCAGGGCTGCCCTTAAGGCCAAAAGGCATGACGTTCCACGCATAACTCCCTATGTGTGTACAGAAAGAGGACTTAATTTTCGCTTCTGGGGACATTGGTATACACCAAAACCCAGATCGGGCGTCGAGGGTAGTGAACCACTTAGACTTGCCAATGGTAGCCAAGATATCATCAACTCGAGGAAGGGGGTACGAGATGGTCTTGGTAATGGCATTCAAGGCCCGATAATCACAACAGAAGCGATGTGATCCATCCTTCTTGGTAACAATTACAATAGGGGAGGACCAGGAGGACCGAGATCTCTCTATGATGCCTGCGGCAAGCATATCCGCAATTGACTTTTCCACAATCTCCCTATTATGTAATGGAGTGCGGTAGGGCTTAAGAGAGACAGGCACTTCAGTGGTGGTGTGAAGGTCCATGGTTACAGTAGATGTTTGTTTCAGCTCCATATCTGAAAGAGCGAAAATGTCTTGATGTTTCTTGACAAACTGACGAATGCGAGTGGCATGTGGGGAGTCAGTTGTCAATTGCTCCATCAACAGAGCAAGTCGTGTAGGTGGGATATACGAGGAGGAGGCAGGAGAAGGAGAAAGGTGTGGGAAGAGAGGCTGAGGAGGAGGTGGACGGCGATAATCCTTCCTGTTGCCAGAATGAGGGGGTGTAGCCGGAGAGGAAAGTGAATGGTGCTGGGGAGGGAAGTTACAATGTGGTATACGCGCATTTGTAACTGCACCAACGGTGGTGGAATACCGGAGAGGAAGATTTATTCCGCCCATTAAATGTGAAGGAGCAGTAGAGGAACGGCAAGTGGGAGGAGGAATAGAGGCGTGTTGAGGCAAGGAATGTGATGCCAACTGTGCAACCACAGTGCCTCTCTGAATAGTGGTGGGTTTTCCAGAGGCATTAAGGAGCATCAAAGGGAAATCACGCTTCGTAGATACCTGAACAATACCGTCCACTACATTGATGCAAGGGTCATCACTTATGTCGGTATCAGGTAATGGTTCTACATGGACAGTGTGGCCAGAAGAGACATAATCGGATCGTTTGACCCGACCAGTAACGATAGTCAGAGCATGAGGTTTTAAAGTGACAGGAGCAGTAAGACGCACCAGGGAAGCAATGTGAATATCATCCTGGAGAGGGATGTATTCACCATTTATGCGGATCTGCTTTAAATCAAAATAGATTCGGGCGTTATGACTGAGAAGAAAGTCACGACCGATAATGAAGTTCCGAGTCATACCTCTTGTTATTATGAACGGATGTTCAACCAACTGGGAGCCAATCCGAAGGCGTATGACTGCGGTGCCAAGAGAACGAAGAGGTTGGCCAGTAACGGAGGCCAGAGGAGCAGAAGAGGGAATAAAACTAACGTGCCTGCGAAGCTGTCGAAATAACTGCTCGCGAATAAGGCTTACTGTGGCTCCAGTATCAATGAGCGCACGGTAGCTTTTCTTATCTATGGCGATAAGGCTTGAGGAAGGATCAGGAATTACATGTGGAGGAGAGACATAAGAAACAGGAGAGAAAGACGACGGAGAAGAAAAATAAACGTGTGGAGAAGCAAATGTTCTTCTTCTATAAAAGGACCATTCCCTGCAAGGTGGTCGTTTGGAATTGTTGAATACACCCAGTACGGTCCTTGCTAACGGGTGTTCCAGTAGTTTCCCTTTTCCATAAGAGGTCTGGGTTGGGACTGTCCACGGGAAAGAGAGTGTGAAGGTCCTTGACGGAGTGGCATGGGTAGGAATGGAGGCCAGGAAAGTTGGTGAGGTTGTCTCTGACTGTGCTGGCGATTCCGTGGTTGCGGCTGGGTGTTAGCTTGTGGCCATACAAGATGCTGTTGTCGGTGTACACAGTTCCTAGATATATGATTAGGCTGACCACAGGTGAAGCAAGTAATCGTAGATACCTGATGTATCAGAGGTGCCTGTCCACTACGATGATGTTGCGATCGATGTTGATAACTGGAATGGGCTGCTGACGGAGGAGCAACAGGTCGTTGTTGTGCAGGTGGGCCTTGCCAAGTGTAGCGATAATGACTCACGTCCATCGGTTCATGTTCGTCTTGGGGTTCTACTCGAGGGTCACGTCCCAAACGCTGCTGAAAACGTTTCTTCACATTTTCTTCGGCTACTGCTAACTGTATGGCTTCATTGATGGATTGAGGGTCTTTACGAATTAGATGAAGTTTGAGCGAGTCTGCAGAGAGACCGTCAATGAAGATGCCAACAAGATGTTTTGCTAGATCCGCTGAAGGCCCAGAGTCTTCCAAGAAGGCATCCTCAGACAGATTGAGCAGCCGGTCACCATAACATTGCACAGGTTCGTGCTTCTCCTGATGAATGCGCCGGAGAAGAGTCCAAGCGTGCTGACTGTCGGTCACTGGAGAATAACGCTGGATTAACTCTTTCCTCAGGGAAGGGAAGGTCTCCCTAGGGAAGTCCTCGAGTCTTCGTCAAAGGAAGTCGGTAACCAGAGACTGAGACGTCAAAAAAGCGACCCTTTTACGGTTTTCATCCGTAGCTGTAAGGATAAGTGAGACGTACTTCTCTATGTCCACTAACCACTTCTGAAACCGCGAGGGGTCCCCATCAAAAGGTGTAACAATTGAAGCAATGTTCTGAAAATGTGCGGACTGAGTAACATTGCACAAAGTGTCCGTTATGTTCTTCAAGGTAGGAGTATGAAAATTATCAGAGTCCAGTAGGGGTTGTTGCGATGCTGCCTGCTGTGTCTGAAGCAGAGGCTGTTGCTGCAGTTTTTGATGTTGCTGTCGCAACAATACCAACTGGTGCTCCACCTGCGGCTGGTCCATTTCCATTGTAGTATGGGTGCACCAACGGAGACGAGTTGGTCAACGGCACCAATAAAGTCTTCTGTGACAGGGTGAAGATTGACCCTTCTGTGACAGGGTGAAGATAAAACCTTCTGTGACAGGATGAAGATAAGCGGGATAATACTTTGTTTGTATTCTTCAGTTGTTTGACTGGCTATCGCCAGAGATGGTGTTTACTGAAGGGACTTTATTAACCCACGTAGTTTTGTAGACTCGTCTGTGTTGGTGTTTGGCTGTATGATCGTAAAGAATGAAGTACTATTCCCGATAATCAAATGTCAACAATGTAACTTCCGACTGGAATTCAAGTAGTAAGTCTAATTTCGTCTTAACTAGAAAATAGCTTTATTCAGTGGTTGCATTCTTTAACCATTCCATACTGGTTCATAGTTACATTCAACAAATAAAGTGTACAAATATGAAATCCAAAGAATCAAACAGAAAATGGGACCTGCTAGATGGAAAAACAGCCGATGCTCGTCCCATGATAAAAAACAACTCACTCTCCTCTCCCCTTAAAAATTAACTTCCGTTTCTTTACTTGTATGAATTCTACCCCAGGTTTGATGACGTCATTTCATGTACACCATGAAATGATGTCCTAGGTTTGGGACTAGTGTTTATTAACTAACTAGTCACGTTCAAATACTTAGTGTTTAAATCTTGCTAAAGTATTTTTACACTAACTACAATAAGTGGCAGCACCCTAGTGCTAATCCGACGTTGTAATCCCTACGGTCACAGCGTATCTCATGGAAAAAGAAGAAAACAAAAAAAGGAGGTCCTAGAAAATCTAGGTATGAAAAGAGAACTAATGAGGGAGATCAAAGTTCGGCAGCTAAAATACTTTGGCCATATAAAAAGGCATAACACCTTGCAGAAGACCATAATAGACGGGAGAGGTGAAGGCAAACGTGCAAGGGCAAGACAGCGCTATAAGTTGGAAGATAACATCAAGAGATGGACAGGAAAGAGTTTATAAGAGTGCATCACCGATACAAGACACAGAAGACGTTGGAGATCCATTACAGGCAACCTTCGTAGTGGAGATGGCAGCTGATGATGATTTATCGCTACCCGATTTGATGTCCGTATGCTTAGGAGTGTGCCCGTGTCAGTTAAATGCGCAAGTAGTTATATTGACGTATTTTCAATTAGAGCTAATCCTTTATATGTTCAAGTGGCTACAGGCCTTCTGTCTGAGATGGAGATTCTTGACTGAAGTTTATTTTCCTTTCCCGGCTCGTTCTTACCCTTTTAGGTTTAGTGATAAGCAATATATCGTATAATGGGTTTTGAGCGATCCAACTGTAGCGTTCCAAATAAAACACAGCAATGCAGAAAATTCAACCAGAGTTTATTTATCGTCATTAGACAAGCTCTGGTAATTACACAATGATTTGATCGTTTACTACGCTAAAACAAAATAGAGAATATATCCACAAGGAAAAATATATCCAACAGAAGAAAAAAAAACTTGTCTTGATAATCTCAAAGACGAAGTTCACCTAAACACTATAAAAACTGCTTAGCAAAAATTTCTATCCATCTGATCTGTCTTTCTCGCACATCTCTCCTTTTTATACAGCCCCTTCTTTTTCCCGCCATTTTTCATACGTGTCGCTCATTTTTCACAACTCTCTGTTTTCGACACTTTGCATACGTCTTTCAGTTTTTCGACAATTTGCACACGCCTCTCTTTTCCACCAAAACAAATGGAAATAACCCAAGAATCACAACATTCACTTCACACTTCCCACGCATAACACCCATTCATTTTTTTCTGTGACTGCTCTACAATGCCTCTCACAGCCGTGACTGCTAACTGACCCTAAAATTATATTGCGTTTATTGCAAAAACACCGTATCTGCTTTTAATGTCTGTCATTCTTATATGTAGCATTATAGCACGTATAAATGTTAGTGTAGGCCAGCCGGTCACAGGAGAACCCTTACAGATCTAGCGATACGATTTCAGAAAATTAAACATGCCAATCGTATTATGCGATCCATACTTCCTTTTATAGGAGATACGTTAGAGTACCTCTTTAGTACTGCTACTGACTCTAATTATGGCGACTTACAACACCCATACAAGATTAAGCTACAAATCAAGAGAAGATAAAACATGTCATTTGCAAAGGCTTACTATTGTGAATAGCATACAAAATGCTATCGCATATAATAGATTAGAATCAATCACTTGAGATCAGTGATGATGCAATTCACGAATTTTACTGAAATAGCCTTAGCTAGACTGGTAAACCAGACTTATGCAATTGATACATGTCTATGCACCTATCTCATATTGCAGAAATTTGTACGCATGGCTTCTGATTTGCTTACACACGCCACGAATACTTTGACTTTCCTTGAGTCCCACATAGACATGTTAAAGATCCACAGATTACCACCCTCACTTCTCACACACTCCGACCTGCAGTCTATCTTCGACCAACTCTCCGTTTTACGTCCCCTACTCTTCTTCTTCTTCTCCTTCTTCTTCTTTGATCCTTAGCCGCCGACCGTCAAAGCAGTCAGTGGCCATCACGCCTAGTGGCGTCTTGTAGGGAAACAACAAATTGATTCCACTTTGCTCGGTCGGTGGCCATCCTTCGTACAGTGCCCCAACTCTGGTTCATTCTTTGCATCTCAGCCTCCACAGTCCTCCGCCAGGTTGTTTTTGGTCGGCCTCTCTTTCGTTTTCCTTCAGGGGTCCAAAGCATAGCTGTTCTTGTGATGGCATCGCGGTCTCTTCTGAGGACATGGCAAACCCAGCTCCAGCGTCTGACAGCTATGATGGTGTGCATGTCCTCTTGCTTGCTCCGAGTAATCAGATCTTGGTTGGTGATGGTATTCGGCCAAAAGATTCGGGGAATTTTTCTTAGGCATGTTGTGTGAAAAGAGGACAATTTCGACATTTCCTTCTCTGTAACTCTCCAGCATTCCGTACCATAGAGAAGCACAGAAATCAAACAGCTCTGATATAATCCTAATTTTGTGCCATTGCTGTACTGAGAGGACTTCCAGATGTTAATTAGGCTAAAAAAGGCTGTTCTTGCCTTATTCATTCTGATGTTGATGTCTTTGCCTACCCCGCCGTCTGGTGTTACTATGCCTCCTGTGTATGTGAAGGTGTCTGTTTGTACCAAATGCTGACCCAATCTATGACTGTTAAAAATAGAATACTTTGCCTTCCCTTGAGTCCCACATAGACATGTTATAGATCCACAGGTTACCACCCTCACTTCTCACACCCTCCGACCTGCAGTCTATCTTCGACCAACTCTCCGTTTTACTTCCCCCTACACTTCGACCACCAGGTATTGCTCCACAGAACCTTTTCTCTTACTACGAATCTCTCACAGTGGATGCGATCCTGGCGCATACCGATCTAGTTATCTTAGTTCGTATTCCCATAATCATTGTTGATGACGTGCACGACTTATATCGCGTTCACTCTATCCCCACACCTTTTCCTTCACATCTATCTTATACGTCTGATGCTGAGAAGCACCCTTTAGCAACATACGATTCTCAAACCCATGCACTCGCTATCAACAAGGCACGAACATATTTTGCTATTGTGTCGAAAGACAACTTTGAGAGATGTATTGATATGCCACTTTCATTTTGTGCAATAGAGCGCCCATTTTAAGATACACGTACACACCGCACATGTATAATTGCATTGTTTGAAAATGATGTTGAGAAAACACAAATATTATGCACAAGAACTGTTATTTTGACACACATATCCCCCATCTTTTATCGAATGAGTCTCCACTCGTGGCTTTTTACGCTTTTCAAACCTATCATCCTCTCCAAAAGATGTCTCCAAAAAAATACTTCTGTTTACTCTTCAGTCCAGCTCAAACCTCCGTTTCTTTTACTCAGCCTCTTCACTTGTTCCGTCACCGATAATTCTTTTAGATTCGATGCGCCCGTCCAGGTCTCTTCATTCTTACGTAAGGACATTCCTTCAGAGAAATCATCGAAAGCCTTCAATCCCTCTTCTTCCATGGTCTGGAAGCCTCTTCTTACCTTCCTCCATCTAGAGACCACATTTGTTCTTCCTCCAGCTCTACAACCATTAGACACCATTGATATGTCCTCCTTAATTAATGAACTAGATACCATCAACACCATTTCAACAATATATAAGGAAAGCAGCAAATCTTGCTTGGCATTCCAGGAAAGGAAGAAGACTGGATAACAACAAAAACATTAAACACCATAACGAATAGAAAGGAAATTAAAAGAAAGAAAACAGAAGCGAAGTCCCCCAGGTTAAAGCAACTATATAGCGAACAGTACAGTCAGCTGGACAAGGAAGTAAAACGCCAAACCCGACACAACAAAAGGCATTTCCTAGACGATCTTGTAAGACAGGCAGAAGAGGCAGCACTGAGAAATGAACAAAGCACACTATACAGAATAACTAAATTCATCAGCGGAAAACGAGGTGCAAACAATATTACATTAGTAAGAGATAAGCAAGGAAATCTCATCACGACAGCAGAGGGACAGGAAACAAGATAGGCAGAGCATTTTAGAGAAACTCTAAACAATGAACCACCAGAGACACAATTGAATGTTCCTGAGGCTGAAAACGTTCTAGATGTTAATACAGACATTTCACGAAAAGAAGAAATCATAACGGCAATCAAAGGTTAAAGAATGGAAAAGCTCCTGGCCATTATAACTTAAATGCAGAGCTATTTAAGACAGACCCTGAGCTAGCAGCTGAACTATTAGAACCACTATTTGCACAAGTCTGGAAAACAAAAACAACACCAACGAAGTGGAACAACGGAATAATTGTCAAATTGCCCAAGAAGGGAGATCTTGCAGTCTGCAATAATTGGAGAGGAATCACTCTTCTATCAGTTCCCATCAAAAAACTATGCAGGATAATTATACAGAGAATTTCATAACCAGTAGACCACAAACTGAGGAAAGAACAAGCAGGATTTAGAAAGAACAGAAGATGTGCTGACCATATTTTTACCCTCATGGACATTATAGAGCAGTTCTCAGAATGGCAAAGACAGTTGTACATTCATTTCGTTGATTTTGAAAAGGCTTTTGACAGTATACATAGGGACAGTCTATGGAAAATACTGAGGGCTTATGGAATTCAAAGCTACACAGTGTCAATCATAAAAAGCATCTATGCCAACTTTACGTGTAGCGTTGGGCAGAGCAACCTAACCTTTGAGGTGAGGACAGGAGAATGACAGGGATGCCCCCGATCAACCACTCTATTTTTATCAGTCATAGATTGGGTGATGTGACAGACAACAGAGGACAGTCCAAGAAGAATAAGATGGGCTGCAGTTTCTACATTGGAAAATCTGCAATATGCACATGACACTGCACTACTAGCACTTTCACATTAACACATCCAGGAAAAAACGGAAAGCCTTAATAAGTATAGCCAGCAGGTGGGCCTAAAAAGCGATCTAATGAAGACGGAGGTCATGACGCTCAGTATGAGCTACCGTCAGTCCATAACAGTAAGGAATCAGCAACTGGAACAGACAGACACCTTCACATACCTAGGATGCATAGTAACTGTTAAGAACAATTCCTTTGTTGTCTGAATGTTGTCTAGGGTTTTTCTAGTTAGTATAAATATTGCCACCAAAAACTCTGGCCATAAATTTTATGGGTAATCGTTCTGATTCATATTCAGATTCGTATTTATTAAATCAACTGTCAGAAACTGTTACCTGTTAATATATTCAAACTCATAATCCAAACCTTGAATCATTCCTGGATGACTTCTGTTTTCAAACGACTTTCACTTTTATTTAACATAGATACTTGCATGAGCTACACATTGCTCTAATAAAGTTTGACATCTTCATTTAAAATAACGATTCTTTCCTTCAATACACTGTTTATAAATGAGTCCACACATCTGCAAAATTCTTTATGCTATCAAGACTAATCTCTGCATGATTCCATAGCATATTCATAATTTTGATCCGTTTATTTTATTCTTGCGAGTTCCTCTAGACATATTATATCTTCCTTTAATATCCATATTAATTAAAATTTAGTGCCTTCTTGCACATTTCCTGTTTAGTCGGCGATTATATATTTTCTTCAATATTCATATCTTTGCATGACGGTTATGATAACCTTGACATGTCTTCAAACATCTCTTTTGGCTAATCAAGCCTAATTCTTACCCTGAATTTCACAAATCCTGATAAGATGGGTTTGTCCCATAATGAACTAAAATCACACTTGATTTCTGCTTCGAAATCTATATCTTACATACACTTTATAAGTAGAATTATCTACACTTAGATAAGTGCACCACACCACACAAGCCGACACTCTGTGTTGTACACGTAACTATGCACACCACGTCATGCTACGTAACCGTGTGTAGTTATAGTAAATGATCATAGTTATTTTGTGTTTTGGTGAGACACATCATGGTGCAGAGCGATCTCTTCAAATATACTTTTTCAAATCGCTTCGCCCCATGATGCGCCTTCAACAGTAACACCAGTCGGAGGAGCAAGCAAAAACATCAACAACAGAATGAACAAATCAAGAACGCCCTTTTTTGATTTAAGCAACATCTGGAAGTCCTCTCAGTACAGCACGAACACAAAATTAATACTATATGAGAGTTGTGTGCTTTTTGTGCTTCTCTATGGTGCGGAATGTTGGAGAGTAATAGAGAAGGAAATGTTGAAATTGTTCTCTGTGCACACAACCTGCCTAAGAAAATTTTCCGAATCTTTTGGCCGAATACCGTCACCAACCAAGAACTGCTTACTCGGAGCAAGCAAGAGGACATGGACACCATCATAAATGGCAGACGCTGGAATTGGGTTTGCCATGTCCTCAGAAGAGACCCCAATGCCATCACAAGAACAGCTATGCAATGGACCCCGGAAGGAAAACGAAAGAGAGGCCGGCAGAAAACAACTTGGCGGAGGACTGTGGAGGCTGAGATGCAAAGAATGAACCAGAGCTGCGGCGCTGTACGAAGGTTGGCCACCGACCGAGCAAAGTGGATTTAATGTGTTGCTGCCCTACAAGACGCCACTAGGCGTAATAGCCACTGACTGCTTTGACGGTCAGCAGCGAAGGATAAAAGAAGAAGAATACCATCCACACAACAGCCACCATGATAAGACAACGAGATTGTCAGGTTTAGCAATATTTATTAGCATTGTTATTATCTCCATACTGATTTGTCTGATATATAAGTACAAAGTTCACAACCGAATACTTTGTAAGAAAAAATAGGGTACTGCTAACAATACTCCTGAGAGTGAAAATCAGATGAGTCCTCCTGATATCACCCAGAAGAGTGTTACTGAGAACATCCCCAAGACTACATTTACTCCTCTCCCCATACCCATCATTGCCTACCTTATTGAACCCTCCGATAATGCCACGTTGACATGCCAGTAGCAGAGCATACTCATCGCAATAACACTGCACTGCGCAGTAGCGGTGCCCATACCAGAGCCCATGATGTTGGGACAGATAATACTATTTAGCGGATTGCGATACAAAATTGTTATGATGTAATGCTCCCATAAATAACATTGTTATGTTTAAGTGAAACGTACTTGTACTAATACAACAGAGCACAATGCAGCGCCCACCACGACTTAAATTATCAGGAGTCCCTTAAATAACTAATCACTACAATTTTGACTATTATTGTTTATCCATTAACCATGCAACTGTTTTGTAAAGTTGAAAATAAAACCTTTTACATATTTTTACTTCAGAATTGCAAATTTTCTAAAGAGGAAACAATTGTTCAGACTTACACTTTTGGACAAAAGAAATGACAGTGCTGGTGCATCCAAGACCACCATCGGTAGCGCACAATTCACTGACGGGCATTCTTCTCCAGATACATTTCCACTTACTTGTTTTGGTGGAACAGTGTTACATTGTTGACTGATAGCTACATATTTTGTGAAAGTCAAATTTGTGTTATAACAATTTATTACAAAAGATGGTATAACTCTGCACGTCTTTATGCCTGACCATGAGTTGTTAATGGTACTAGATGTCTTAAGACATCAAATGTCTTTTGACAAATCACTGCCCTCAGTGACAGAAGAGATGTCGAATTGTGATTATGTATTATAACTTGTCATAACGTTTGCAGTTCACTGATCCCTACTGAGTTTTAAATTCAGTTCAATGTATTGGCACAGAGATGCCAGAGTTAAGTTCTATTTAATATGAGTCAAAATGTATTGACATTAAGATAACATTGTTGTTAACGCCCAACTTTTGAGAATTTTTGATGTTATAGACATTGTCATGAAATATTTTATAGGAGCCTCTACTGGCTTGTTATAACATAGAATATTTTTTTTTCTTTTTGATTGATAGTATATACCTGAATATGTACACCTACGAGAGTCCTCGATTTACGAACTTTTCGAATAGTGCATTTTAGAGATGTGGGTATATGTTTTTTATAGAACGCAAATGTCTCCTTACAGGATACATTTCTGTGGCCCTGAGATCTATGTGACCGGAAGGCATACTACTGATACCATAGCATTATTCGTGCTAATAGATATCAGTTAGATTAGGAAGAACAGTTACGACGTTTTATGAAATAAAGAATCGAGTTACGCTAGTATTAGGTTGAAACTAGTCGAAACTAGGTTAAGTGGGCAGCCCATCACTATCTCTTGACGGTAGTTGCTAGCAATTGATGACAGTCTATCGGTAAGCCTAACGGCACCCAATGAAATAAATAATAAAATATTAGATTAGCTTACCAAAAAGTGGTAAAATCGCCCACCGCTCTGCGAAAGCAGCATTTCACAAATCCGAAGTCAGTTGATCGAGAGAAGCCAATTTACACGGACGTAGATTGGTACTCGGTACG
This sequence comes from Oreohelix idahoensis, assembly GCA_024509875.1. NCBI lineage: Eukaryota > Metazoa > Mollusca > Gastropoda > Stylommatophora > Oreohelicidae > Oreohelix > Oreohelix idahoensis. The sequence continues at coordinate 60,769 of JAMPIV010000720.1, read as the reverse complement.
ATGCAACCTGGCACATCTCGTACTAACTACAAAAGTCCTTGGCCATCTAACATCTGGTCTTGAAGTTATCAAGATATTAACTCTGTGTTAAGCAGATAACTTTTACATTATAGTAAATTTTTATTCACGTAAGTACTGCTTCGAGTGATACTATATTTTCTTAACGAAATTTTGTTAGGCCAGAAATGCTTTAATGTCGGAATATTACGTTGAACATATAGGTAACGAAACTGAACTCTCAAACATTGAATTAACGCAATTTATAAGAGAGGTAGAGGCTCCGCCATCATTTACGCCCAAAGTGGATATACCTGAGAAACCTAAAGAAAGAAACTCAGATGAAATATCTGTACCGCATTGGATAGAAGTACGTAGAGGAAAACTATATGTATATTACGACGCTACCTTTTCTTGAAGATTCTTAACTGTATGCAGATGACTATGTGAAATTGTTTTTAAGCCAATTAATTGTTTTCATTGATCCCAAAAGACTTCTTGCATAAATCCTGTTGAAGATTTAGAAGTTATCATAGAACTGAAAGTACGCTATTGAATGTCACAAAACCTATATCATCTCACTGAGTAATTTTGGAACGAACCTGGTAACTAATATCGTCAAGAATATCTACCTCTGGTGGGACACTAGTAACTTAACTTGAACGACACAAAATTTTACCTATACCTCTCGTAATTAAATTCCAACATATTCCAAATCGGTAACAACAGGAAGACTTGGCATATGTTTGTTGAAGGTCTATGTTCCTCGGGGAGCTAAAGGGTATTGACTGATGTTATTATACAGGGTAAATTTAAAATTATTTGTGGTTTTTCATTTGTTAGTTCTTTATGTTATCCAGTCATCAAAATACATAATTGCCGCCGTAAGTACTTGGTTTGGTCGGTCGGACGGTCGGTCGGTCGGTCAGTCACAATGTGCACACCATCATTTGCACACTTTTTTTTTTTTCGAGGGAGTGCATTGACTTTCGACCACAGCTAAGGGGGTTCAACTGTGGTTGAAAGTTAGACAATAATTGTATTGTTTCCCCTTATATGTACTCTAGCGAAAATAGAAAAGTGTGACGGTGTGCATTAAATCAACAGACAATCAAGATACTCTTCTGTCCTGTTTCATTCGGGAAACGGATTTAACTCATCATTTTTCTTAAAAATGTGGGTTATTGATTGTTTCTTCAAGACAAAATTTTAATTTAAAGTATTGTAGACTCCTTATTATGGATCAAAATGATTAGATGGCTCAAAGGAAGAGACGATCGCGTCATTCAGAGCGAGCAAGCGAGACTATAGAAGAAGCAGCAACGTAATACGTGTAACAGAAACAACACACTATAATTAACAACCTGCCAATTTTGGCGGGTAGTTGCTAGTAACTTTATATGAAACAAACGACACAATACTGGGACTTACCTGTTATTTTATGACATAAAATGATGTGTCACATTAACACAACAGCGCAAGGAGAGGTCACCTGACATCGTGGTGGGCAATCATTTTTGCTCTCCCTTGTAACGTTGAGTTTATTGGTCATTTTAGAATTTGTTTTTGTTGTTTTGTTGTTGATGGGAATAAAAAATACAACGTATTTGTCAAATTTCAATGGCAGTTATTACTCCTTGTTTCGACATGCATGCTATATATATCCAGTAGGTACAAGTGCTGATAATAACATTTTAAAAAGAAGAAATTGACTTGTCAATCACTGTGTAGAAATAGTAACTCGTATACTGTGATCATTTGATCGAAATTGACATTTTATGGCAGCGGTCAACCTTGGTTCAGAGCTCTCACGTGACATCCTTCTCTTGGCTATTCGGCCTCCGTTTTGAACTAAACCCATTTCGTTTAGGGGGCATCTCTAAAATGGCTATTTCCACAGGGTGTTGTAGAAGCCTGTTTTCGCATAATCGTATTGAGCATCTCGACTTGCTGCGATCAGCATCTCTGTCCTCCCAGAATCCTGTATTTATCTATTCATGTCTCTCTTAAACTCATCTTTCAAATTTCATCTGTGGTTGCCTTTTTTCTTTTTTAATTGGGGTTGGAGGAGGGCCCGGGGCCACGGCGAAAACTTGTGTTCAAAATTAAGTTTAATTCAGTTGAGAGACATTTAGCACTTTCATGCAACACATATTGGCTATTTTTAGTATGGCAGCCACATTAATGATTGTTAGTTACCTCCATTGGAGTGCTTGTCGGGTTACATATACAAACTCGGCAAGTATTGATTCCATACGCATTGGAGAAAAAGAAAGGAACTTGGGGGTGGGGGTTGGGGGGGGGGGGGAGGACAAAAGTCAGTTCCCACACATACAACAAGCACGTAAAGACATTCACTTTTAACTAACTTTCTGTATTCGCTACACAACCAGTCATTGACATTGGGAACTCTAATCAATGTTCCACTACCATCGCATTGATATTCCTTCATACTTAAAAGTTAAGATACATTTATGCGTTTTATTTAAGGTACGTAATTTTAATTACAAGGGGAGTAATATGTGCGGAAAAATTAGTCATAACTTTAAAAAAATTAAAAAAGTTACTTTATGTAATTTTGTTCGATCGCTTTTGTAGCAAAGAAGTTAATAAAAATATTTTCAAATTCCGAAGAATTAGTTACTGCGGTTTGTTGCTGTTATAGAAGTATACAGTTATATTTTATATGAAATAAATAAATGCACGCTAGGCACAGTACACGTCAGTAAATATGTATAACACAAGTTTCTTTTGATGTGCAATAGTTAATCAATAATGGTTGTGTATTTTTGACCGGCACAAAGTGCTGCCTAAAGTAAAGTTGTCAACCCGAAAACGACCATAAGTTGATAGCAATCTTCTCAACCAAACATTATAACACGAGCTCACCAGAGGAGCTTTCATTGCATAGTGACTTGAATGGGCATTAAAATACGTAGAGTCCACCTCATATATAATAGTCTCTCAACTCACACATTTAGTCTCATTGTATGGCTCTGATACATAGAGAACAACGAAGACGTTATAATCCGCAGTAGGTGAATCACACGTAACCGTACGTTTCCATTGATAAGTCGCCCTTAGTGCGTCGCGTTATAGACTGGCCATACATCCTAACGCCTTGTCCCTACACGTTATCATGGTCAAGTTTTGTGTAATGTTGTTCAAATAATATCAGTTCTATCAATTCTCTACAGCTTTAAATGGAGAGTTAGTGACTAGAGTCCACATATCCTGGAAGCGAGTTAACAGCGTTGCTAGGCATTCGTTTCATTTTAAAAAAAAAATTGGCGAAGCTTGTCCCGTTCAACCTAGTCAGTTATATTAGGGCGCATGTCCAAATATAAAAAAACCGTTAAGTCTGATGATGTTATAAAGTAAAAAAGAACTAGACCCAAACAATAGAGGCAGACAAAAAAATATAGAGGCAACCCCTAAAATAGAAATTGACCAAAAAATAGAGGCATTATAAAACAAACACAGGCAGAAACTAAAATAGAAGCATATATAAAGAAACAGATACAGATATAAAGAATCAGAGGCAGATATAATGAAACAGGCAGATATAAAGAAGCAGAGGCAGATGTAAAGAAACAGAGGCAGATATAAAGAAGAAGTGGCAAATATAAAGAAACAGAGACAGATATAAAGAAACAGGCAGATATAAAGAAACAGGCTGATATAAAGAAACAGAGACAGATATAAAGAAACAGAGGCATATATAAAGAAGCAGAGGCAAATATAAAGAAACAGAGGCAGATATAAAGAAACAGAGGCAGGTATATAATGAAACAGGGCAGAAATAAATAAAAATAGAGGCAGATATAATGAAACAAATGCAGATATAAAGAAACAGAGGCAAATATAAAGAAACAGAGGCAGATATAAAGAATTAGAGGCAATTGTATATAAAAAATAGAGGCAGATATAAAGAGAGGCAGATATAATATTTGAGACTGACTCAAATAAACTAAAGACAGTCACAGAAAATAGAGACAACGCCTAAAAAAAGAAATAGAGGCAGAGTAAATTAAAACTGGTAGATCCAAAAAATAGATGCAGACAAAAAATAACAGAGGCAGACATAAAAATAGAGGCAGATGTAAAAAATAGAGGCAGATATACAGAAACAGAGGCAGACACACAAAAATAGAGACAGACGCAAAAACATTTGGAAGGAACAAACTCTAAATATTGACTCGTACGTCTAAGGTTAGAACACTATAAATGATACGTGCTTCATCTTTGGACACCTTAAAGTTATAACAAACTCGAGTAATATACCAATCTCTGTCTAATGTATTCAGAAAACTATGAACACGAAGTTACAATTATATAAAGTCAGTGAAACGCAAACTTGAAATATATGTACAAAAAGGTGAAAAAAACTTGATACGAGTTGTAACAGCTGGGGAATAAGGCTGTAAGACAGAGAAGAAGATAAATGAATGTGGAATTCTAAACTTCATGGTTTATATTTTTGGTGAGGTCATCATTCAAATACCGTCTCTCACATGATATATCCCAAGTGTTTTATGATCTCCAGCCTTTACCTTCTGTGATCTGAAAACTGTTACACGTTCATGGCGCCTGATACAGAGTGTCCCCATCCCACACATCTTCTCCTATTTATCAAACACTACAGACCACAACTGCAAATAAATGTCAATTAAATAAAGAATAAACGTAGAAGTAGAGCAGAAAATAAAAATATTAAATTCATGAACAATGTCAGTTTATCCTTGAACTAAAAAGGAAACCAGTCTTGTTTATAAAAAAAAAAAAATCTACGGTTATTGTCAAACTCGCCACATTTAGCAACATATGTAAATAACGTTTGAGCTTTGTCAATGTTTTGTTTTATTATAATAATATATTGATAATAATAGCCCCTTCAGTCATAACTGACCATGGGAATGCGCCCCTTAGGTGGCAGCCCTCGATGCTTTTTGCCCTCGTGTCACGAAATTGAACCGTTCAATTGTTCTTCCTTTTTACCCTCCCCCCCTCCCCCCCCCCCCTCCCCCCCAGCAACCTTTATATTATTTCTCATTTTCCTCGCACAGAACTCCGTACTAGAGTCTTTGTTTCTATTTGTCACACTTCATTTCGAATGTCCAGGCAAGGATATCTCCCCTCCCTGAGAGATTAATTGAATCACTAAACGTGTTAATACAACATTGGCTCCAGGTAGATGAGAGCATGTAGTGTTTGCTTAAGATTGCATAATCACTTCCGATTCGACTGTTTGGGACAGGTGATTATAGATAAACGCAATCTTGGAAGACATTTGTAAGAGTGAGCAAGAAATGGGGTATAAGTCAACTTTCACAACATTTTACGGATATGCAGGCCGCCCTCCTCCTTTTTTTTAGCTAGGCTTGGGACCGGCCTAGGCGGAGTTCATCCTCGAGACATGAAGCATAAAAAACAACATCATAGTGTAAACTATCGATGATTGACTGGCCACTACTGTAAAGTATAAGTATTGACTAGGTGATTACTGTAAAAGACTCGGTGAGAGACTTCCATGTTTTGGACAGCACTTGTCATACTGGAACCGGTTTCCCTTGAGGCTCCAGGAGGAGCACGACATCTGCGTTACGACTGTATGATTGAAAGATGTAATCTACGTGGGAACTTGATCAACTACCCAACCTTGCGCAGCGCTGTATCTACTGGTCATGTAGATGTAGTGTGAGAGTGGAAGCAACGCGAATGGTGTACTGTTCTATGTAGTTGACACTAGATAATACTGCACTCACACACTCTTATACGAGTCAATGATGGCTGGAACTACAGCTGACGTTTTTTTGCACCTTTTATTAAGGACACACACACTTGACGTGAACATCTGCATATGACAGTACATGGTTGACAGGACATCATCATATTGCATAATTGAGTAGCAACATCAGTAATGTATTCAGGCAGCATATGAATATATATTATGGGACGACAGTAGGCAGACGTTCTAGTTGTCTCTCGTCGCATACTCAGTAAATGTACATACATGAATAGTAATAGCAGTTCGTTGCTAGAACCTTTTCTTGACAGTAATAATGTTATTTCATAATAACGGAGTTCCTTGATGGTAAGATCTCCGATCCACTGTCTGATAATATGAATTAGATTCTGTTCTCAGGCCAGTGATGCACCATAATGACAGTACTTCAAAGATGGCCACCTTCTGTGAGTTTCACTCACTCGTCCAACAGAAGGATAATAATAAAGCCAAAGTTAATTCGACATTTGTATATATATATATATATATATATATATATATATATATATATATATATATATATATATATATATATATATATATATATAAATTCATAGAGTTTTCCATCTAGCTCTACATTAATAGGGTTGTTTCATGTAGATAGGAATACTAGTGGAACCTGTCATCTTCAACTGTGCATATGGACGACCAACGACGTTCGAACTAGGTTGTCATCTAAACCTAACCGAATGAAGGTCATCAAAGAAAAGAGGGTCTGGCTTTACCTGGAGTCCGAATTTAAACATAATAAAGTACACGAGAAGAAGCTCTGACACAATACATTCGCAGAGACATTCCCTCCTTATGGAAAAATCATCCACAAATCACTTTTTAATCATAACAGGACCAGCCCTAGAAAAACACTCAGCCATTATCGGCGGCTACTTCGGAACTCTCTACAACCCAGTAGGACTACGAATACCTGCGCCAGATTCCGGCACAAAGAATATAGTCCGACCTAAACATACAAAGATATACAATATAAAACTGAATCTTCTTGCACTAGACAAGTAGTACACATGAATTCGGACCATAAACATTCTAAGCAAAATTAATATATTTTCTGGCTCTAACAAACGAGAACTGACATGAATTCAATTATTCATACGCCGAATCAATATCAAGAGAGATCATCCATATAATCAAACGTATAAATCAATCATGGATTATCTAGCTTTACCAAGGGAAGCCTTTTCGTACACAAATAAATACAACTATATATTTTCTATATTAAATAGACGAAGTAATCCGCGTGTCGCATAAATCCATACAAAAGAATATGTGTATGTAATATGCGCAACAGATTACCACACCCCCCGGAATTTTTTTTAACATTTTTTTGAAATATATCCAAGAACAACATACAATAGGCTCACAACGCACGAATAACAACGCGCAGATGATAAGCATACCAAACAAATGTAACGCCCAATGTAAGGCTAAGTCGTCCTATGATACTACAAGTTAGAATATATGTTAGAATCCAGAGAAAGTTTTTCTCTGAGTATAAATATTTCCAGAGAGGTGTCACCAACGCATACTACAATTCTGGCAAAGTCACAATTTCTACAATAATTTATCCAAAAGTCTTTCATCTTAGGTATTTTAAAATCATGATTACCAAAGAAGAAGAACATCAAAAGATCAGCGGTGAATATACATCAATTAATAGCTAAGTAGTGATACAATCAATATATGATATATTACATATGTGTACACACTTTAAAATAGGAAAAACTGTAGTAAAGTTAGACATGTTAGAAATCTCAGGATCTAACAGTTAGGTGGAATCATGTGGGCATCTAGACAAAATGTCTGCCATCACATTTTCTGACCCACGGATGGCTCGCACCGAAAAATGAAAAGGCTGAAGAGCAATCGCGTATCGCGTTGATCTCGCGCTCTTCAGATTTTTACTCTGAATAGCAGTAAGAGCTTTCTGGTCAGTTTCCACAATGAAATGCGCACCAAGAAGAAATCTTTGAAGTTTAAGGATTGACCAAACCATAGCCAATAATTCGCGGTCTAGGACCGAGTAATTCTTCTCCGCGGCATTTAGTTTTCGAGAAATATACATCACAGGATGCAGAGTTCCAGAGTATTCTTGCATTAGTGCTGCTCCAATCCCTGTGGATGAAGCGTCACTACGAAGAACAAATGTCTTATCTGTAGTAGGTAACACTAAAATAGTTGAAGTAGAAAACATAGTTTTAACTTTATCCAAAGAGGATTGACATTCTTGCGTCCAATGGACTACATTAGGAGACCCTTTCTTTAGCAGAGAAGAAAGAGGTGACATAATGGAGGACAGATTCGGAATGAATCGTCCATAAAATTGTATTAGACATAAGAGACTTCGCACTTGCTTTTTAGTCTTAGGAATAGAAATGTTAAGTATTTTACTTGTATTATGGTCTTCTATTTTTAGGAAACCATGAACAACACGGTGACCTAAGAAAGATATTTCGCTAAAATCAATACATGCTTTAGATCTTTTTGCTGTCAGGTTATGCTCGCTTAGGATAGACAATAGTTCATTTAACCCGTTATAGTGATCTTCCAAAGTATCACTGAAAAGACAGATGTCATCAAGATATGCAATGACATCTGAGCGATGAGATAGGATTCGACGCATCATGCGTACGAATGTTGCAGGAGCGTTCATAAGGCCAAAAGACATGAAATTCCATTGGAATAGACCCCTAGGTGTCGAAAAAGCAGTAAACGGCTTGGCGTGTTCGGATAATGGAACTTGCCAATATCCCTTAGACAAATCAAGTTTAGTGAAGAAATGAGATTTTGATAGTCTAGTAAGCAGCTCCTCTAGTAAAGGCATAGGTTCAGCATCAATTTTCGTCACTTGGTTCAATTTGCGATAATCAACGCAAAGACGTATGTTATTGTCTTTTTTTCGTACAATCACCATCGGCGAAGAATATGCTAATGTGGATGGTTCAATTATTTCCAAATCTATCATTTCATCCAACTCTTTCTCTACCTGTGCCTGAAAATGTATCGGGATAGGATACGGTCTGACTCTTATAGGATTATGGTCAATAAAAATAATGTCATGTTCAATGACATTAGTACGACCAGGAATGTCAGTAAGGACATTGTTGCGTGCATATTTTGACGCACATATTACAAAAATCGATATGGCTATTTAATATGGGAAAAATATAGACATGCATTCATTTGTGTATGAAAATGCTGTTTATGGTAAAAGCGAGATAATCCATGTTTGATTCACACTTTTGATTATAGGAGTAATCGTTCTGGATATTGATCCAGCGCAAGGATATTGCGCTTGCGTTTGTACTTATTTTTTAGGGCCAGAAAAGATATTAATTTGCTTATTGTGTTTATGGCCTGAATTCATATGTATTACATATTATTAGTACAAGTAGAATCAGTCCTATATTTTATATTTTGGATGGGTAGGAGGGACTAGATTCTTGCTAGCGGAAGTATGAGTTGTCTTGACAAGTCGTGATGAGTTCCGATGTACTGCTAAAAATGGCGGGGTACGTTTTTCTAGAGCTGGTCCTTTCGTCAGAGAAAAATGTCTTACGAAGTGGTTTTTCTTCTGAAGGAGATGGTGTCTCTACGATAGTTTGTGTTAGAGACTCTCCTTATGTCAGTATATAGATGATTCGGACTCCAGGTAAACCCAGCTCCTATTTTTGATGATCTCTCGTCGGTTAGGCCTAGCTTGACTTTTGGTGCTTCGTTATGCTAGTGTCGTGTTTGGTATCGACGAAGATGACAGATTTTCCTGCAGCGGTTATGGCTACGTGAAATTAACCTGATCACCGTAGAGCTGTATGGAAACATTTACGAAATCATTTATATAACCATTATAAATTAACTCTGGCTTATATTCTCCTTCCTATGAATGAGTGAACGACAACTCAGGGAGACAGCCATGTTGGATTTCGGTCATCATATGTTTTTGATCACTGCCAAGAGAACAGATTATTTATCTTATTATCGGACAGTGACAGGGAGATCTCAATCTTGCTAGAAACCCCCTTTCGTGGTTTCATAATATATACTACAAACTATGGACGTCAAGTAACTTTGGTTATTTATCGATCCGCCTTCACTGACGCGTTTAGTCAGATAGGGGGATGTGGCCATAATGTATCATGACATTGAACTTTTGATGTACTGCCCATTATTTCTGAATGTGTCATGACTTCAGATCTGCTATGTATACCTACAAATTGATATGTCAACGAACCATGATGTACTCGTATGTCCCAGTGTGTACGTCTGAATAAATTGAGTAAACTAAGATTCCAGCAGTCTGCATTGGTGCCTTGTAGACACAAGTGTGAGTGGTTATATTGGTCAGCACACGAACAGTACACCATTCGCGGTAATCACACTCTACACTTCTACTTCATACATACACCATCCTGCGTCGGCTGAAGTGACCAAGTTTAGGGCCTGCTTCCCCTGGAGCCTTTGCCTTCCCTAACTCAGGACTAGGGTGAGTTACCCATTTACAGCTGGGTAGACTGGAGCATGCCTGATCTCAACAACACACCACTCTTCCTTACAGAGCAGACAGACTGATACTTTACAGTGTGTGTGTGAAAGCAACTTTACAGAGTGGAAAGAACGAAATTTTACAGTGGCGAGCCAGATTCCTGGGTCCAGCTTACGCAGTTTTGGGTTGAGAATCACAGTTTACAGCTGAAAGGACATTTGTTTGAACACATCAACACCAGTAGGACAGCTATACAGTCGATGTCAGCTTGACCTGTATTACCGATAGGATGCTGTATCTAGGTCAGCGCTTGTTGACAGTTTTTCGCTGTACAGACAGTATTACACAGGACAGTGGTATCAAGTGTAGAAAATATCTGGAGCAATATTGTTGACATTTCTCAACGTACAGAAGAATCACAGTGTTGTTGAACATAAAGTGCATAGTTCATCGTTGGTTCTTCAGATGCTCAACAGAGAAAAATTGACAGTGTAATAGTTTAAAATTAAATCTATTACTGAATAAAGTGGCAAGTTATTAGTATTAAAATAACTGTGCCTGCTTTACAACACTATACCTGCAACACATTCCATTCATGACATAAATGATATTGTATGCTATATGCTATTTATGCTTACATGTTATTTGTTTATATGTGTAGGGGTTTATATGTTGCGGGCCTGGATGGGTGGTGACTAGAACAGGAAATACCGAATAATATTGGTCTTGTTCTGGCGTTCGATAGGGAACAATTTCTTAATTGAAATTTGCATGCAACATAGTTTGCAAATATTTGGTTAGTTGTGACGACTGTTTCATATTTGTATTTGTAACATTTTTTGTGTTCCTTAGTTTTGTTTGATTTGTTTGTATAATTGTAGGTCTCATCTTTTCTTTCATTTCAGTTTTTTACACCCTTATGTTTATACACTGTGGCGTTATTTGTCTTGTTATCTTATGGCAGTTATCATCACGGTTTCTGTGATCATTTTTTTCATTTCTCCTATTTAATTTAATTTGATCTCTGCAAATGTTTTCATATTTTGTCTTTTCTTGTTTGTCCTTTGTAATGTCTTTAGTTGACATATGACGTATAGTGGTATACACTGATAGTATAGTACAGATCAGTACTTTCTGATTGTTATTGTTATAAAACAAAATGTACAAGACCTTTGTAAGGCTTGTCTCCCAAAGTGATTGGTAAAGGGAAATATTTTTTCTACAGGTACTCAAGTGATCTTTGATTACATTGAGGTATACAAGACCTTTGTAAGGCTTGTCTCCCAAAGTGATTGGTAAAGGGAAATATTTTTTTCCACAGGTACTCAAGTGATCTTTGATTACAGTGAGGTATACAAGACCTTTGTAAGGCTTGTCCCCACAGTATTTGAGATACAATTATTGTTGTCCACAGGTACTCATGTTATCATTGGTTATTATAAACCATACAAGTTTGGACTAAGACTAAGTCTAAGGTATAGACTTGTCTCCCATTAACTTGAAAGAGGGTAATTTATTTACTTTTTCAGGTTTCTGATTTAAGAAGACAATATGTCTACATTAGATTATTTCATTACACAAGGAAAATCTCTTGATAAGACTGGAAAAGACTTAGAACAATGGGCTGTTGCTCAATATGACAAAGCATTAGCTGCAGAAGAGAAAAAAATTGCTGCTGCTGTTGAAGAAAGAAAAGCTGCTGCTGAGGAAAAAAAAAGCTGCGGCTGAGGAGAGAAAACTTCAAATAGAAGAAAAAAAAGCTGCTGCAGAAGAAAGGAAAGCCTTAGCTGAAGAAAAAAGATTAGAAAAAGAAGCTGATACTGCTGCTGAACTTAAGAAATTGCAGATGCAAGTGGAGGAAAGGAGATTTGAGGCAGAACAGAAGAAATTAGAAGCTGATGCAGAGCAGAAAAAATTAGAAGTTGCTGCAGAACAGAAAAAATTAGAAGTTGCTGCAGAACAGAAAAAATTAGAAGCTGCTGCAGAACAGAAAAAACTAGAAGTTGCTGCTGCTGCAGAACAGAAAAAATTAGAAGCGGCTGCAGAACAGAGAAGATTAGATAGAGAAGCTGAAGAGAGAAAAGCAATAAGAGAACATGAGTTTGAATTAGAGAAATTAAAATTGACATGTATGAGTAATGTTAATCAGGCATCTGGTGGTAATGGTAAACCCTTTGTGTACAAGGTCAAAGTACCAGCGTTTAACCCTACCAGTGATGACATAACATTTTGGCTTTCTAGATTTGAACGGGCTTGTCGATCTCATAATGTTGACAAATCACAGTATGTGAATCAGTTGTCTGAAAATCTAAAAGGGGAGTCTCTGAGTAAGTTATATTTTGTTGAAGAGGCCGACAAAGATAATTATGATGCTGTTAGGGCAGCTTTGATAAAGAGATATCAGCTGTCTGAAGAAGGTTATCGTCTTTTGTTTAAAACAATGAGACCTGAGGTAGGTGTAGAATTCTCAGAATTCATCTCAAAAGCACGAATTACACTTTCACGATGGATTGAATTATCCAAAACAGAGAAAACATTTGATGGTCTTACAAATTTATTGCTAAGAGGCAAGGTCATGTCTTCTGTAAATAAATCATTCCTAGAGTTCTTACATGAGCGTAAACCTAGTACAATAAAGCAAATGGAAGAATATTGTGACCAGTATGCCACGGCACACCCTGACATGATTCTTAGTAACTCTAACATTAAAGAGAGTATGCCAGTTGCTTCGGCAACAGAATATAATCAGAATTACTCACACAAATTCCAAGGAGCTAAAAATAAATTTGATAAAAAGGTTAATTGGAATAAGTATCAAAACCAAGATAACCACTCTAATCAGAGTTCTTCTTTGAAGAACTGGAATCGGGCTGATAGTCCTCGACACGCGAGGGGTACCCATAATGTTAGAAATTCTCGGAAAGGGAGTAGCTATAGGAACTACCCAAGTGCTTCATGGAGACAAAAGAAACAATATTACAGGGATACTCAATATAACGAGCATGATGATTATGATCATGAATATTATGATTCAAACCCAAATAGGGGTTATAACAGAGGCAATAATAATTATAGAGACAATTATAACCGAGGTAGATCACAACACAAAAGACATGGTAAATCGTATTACCAGGCTAACTCTGCACAACAGGAGTTCCACGACACCGATAATCAGAATAATGATAAAAAAGACTCCAATAGTGTAGCGAATTCCGCTTTTGATTTTGCTAGAGCATATGAGTGTTCGCAATGCAAAACATTATTCGATCCAACCACAGTGTCTACTTTAAGCTGCGGTCACCCACTTCCCGCTCTCCATGCGTCAATCGCGCATAATGGAAGGGGTGCTCTTGTCTTTAATAGAAGCCTAATAGATGGTACTCCGGTATCAATTCTTTTCGACTCGGGGTGCACTACCATTGGAGTGAGGCAATCACTCGTAAATCCTTCTCGAGCTACAGGCAATATAGTCAAATGTGTAACATTTGGTGGCACATTGGAGAAGTACTCCACTGCCATTATCAATATTGCTACGCCTTTCTTTACAGGAGAGGTGCAAGCATGTCTCTTGCCGAATCCGATCGCTGATCTTATCATCGGTCGCATTCATGGAGTGAAAGAATGCACTCCACAGCAAATTTCTAATTGGGAAAATGTTAATATGCAATCTGCTAATGCAGTAATCACTAGGGCTCAAGCTCTCAATATGCCACAATCTTCACATTCTGAAGATAATGATGCGCAGATCCAAGATGATCCCTTGGAGATTTCCCACGATTCCTTTATCAAACAGCAGGAAGATGATCCGACTCTAAAGAAATTCTTTACTCTGGCAACAAAAGGTGATCCGAATAAGGATACAAATCGTAAATCTTGGATTACAATGAAGAATGGCGTACTTGTACGTATGGTACAAGACTCCGCTAAGTCCATTCATTCTCAAATCCTTGTGCCTAAAAATATGAGAGTTAAAATCTTACAGCACGCTCATGATTCGCAGTGTGCTGGACATATGGGTTTTTCCCGTACTAAAGCTAGAGTTCTTCAATCTTTCTTTTGGCCTGCTGTGAATAAGGACATACGAATCTATTGTCGATCTTGTAAAGTATGTCAAGAGATTAAATCCAGAGGTCCACGCCATGATGCACCTATTCAGGCTGCAGACATTCCCATTCGGCCATTTCAAAAAATGGCGATAGACATCATTGGTCCATTTAAGATAAAGTCTGCTAGAGGACACCAATTTATTTTGACGTGTGTTGATATGTGCACACGTTGGCCGGAGGCTGTTCCTCTAAAGAGCATACCTACTGCTGATGTCGCAGATGCTCTTTGGTTAATATTTTCTCGTCTGGGGTTTCCAGCAGAAATATTATCCGACCATGGTACCCAACTCATATCGGATACCATGTCTCAAGTAATATCGACTCTGAAGATAGAGAGATCGCTGAGTAGTATTTATCATCCTATGTCCAATGGGATGGTGGAACGTTTGAATAGAACTCTGAAAAACCTACTAGGTAAGATAACAGAAGATCACCCTCAGGATTGGGATAGGGTTTTACCCGCGGCTCTCTTTCCATATAGAGAGGTCGCCAACGAACATACAGGATTTTCTCCCTTTGAACTTGTCTTTGGCGCGAAACCGCGAGGTCCTATGTCCTTACTGCATGATCTTATAACTGCTGATAATATTGTCGATGACACAAAATCCTCTTATGAATATGTCATCGCACTTAGACACAAGATTATTGAAGCATGCAAATTGGCAACTGCTTCTTCTGAATTTGCGAAACAGAAGGCAAGGGAATTTGCCAATAAAAAGAGATGTTTGCGTCAACATTGTCCAGGTGACAAAGCATTTGTCTTGCTACCTTGTAGGGAAAATAGACTTCTCATTTCTTGGAAAGGTCCGTACGATATAATATCAAAGGTTTCCGATGTTGACTATATCGTCGATATTGACGGGAAGCGTAAAACCTTCCACATCAACATGCTCACGGAATTCCATGAACGTCCTGATTATTTACAACCTGTTTTCCAGGCAACGGACGATTTTCCAGTCCAACATGGACAGTACTCATCTCTGTCTGTAATACAGGATGAGGAAACGAGTTTCTCGGATGTAAATTTACCTTTTCCAATGATTCCTCTTCACTCTAATGAATCATGGAAAGATGTTGCAATTTCTCCAGAATTATCTCCAGGAGAGCAGAAACAAGTTTCTACTATGTTAGAACAATTTCAGGATGTCCTTACTGACATTCCTGGTCAAACTGATGTCATTCAACATGACATTATTCTTACTGACCATAGTCCTATAAGAGTCAGACCGTATCCTATCCCGATACATTTCCAAGCACAGGTAGAGAAAGAGTTAGATGAGATGATAGAGTTAAAAATTATTGAACCATCCACATCAGCATATTCTTCGCCGATGGTTATAGTACGGAAAAAAGACAATAACATACGTCTTTGCGTGGATTATCGCAAATTGAATCAAGTGACTAAATTCGATGCTGAACCTATGCCTTTACTAGAAGAGCTACTTACGAGACTATCGAATTCTCACTTCTTTACTAAACTCGATTTGTCTAAGGGATATTGGCAAGTTCCACTATCCGAACACGCCAAACCGTTTACTGCTTTTTCGACGCCTAGGGGTCTATTCCAATGGAATTTCATGCCTTTCGGTCTTATGAACGCCCCTGCTACATTTGTACGCATGATGCGTCGAATCCTATCTCATCGCTCAGATGTCATTGCGTATCTTGATGACATCTGTCTTTTCAGTGATACTTGGAACGATCACTATAATGGTATAAATGAACTATTGTCTATCTTACGCGAGCATAACCTGACAGCGAAACCATCGAAAGCATGTATTGGTTTTAGCGAAATATCTTTCTTAGGACACCGTGTTGGTCATGGGTTCCTAAAAAAAGAAGACCATAATACAAGTAAGATACTTAACATTTCTATTCCTAAGACTAAAAAGCAAGTACGAAGTCTCTTAGGTCTAATACAATTTTATGGACGATTCATTCCGAATCTGTCCTCCATTATGTCACCTCTTTCTTCCTTGCTAAAGAAAGGGTCTCCTAATGTAGTCCATTGGACTCAAGAATGTCAATCCTCTTTGGATAAGGTTAAAACTATGTTTTCTACTTCACCTATCCTAGTATTGCCTTCTAAGGATAAGATATTTATTCTTCGTAGTGATGCTTCATCCACCGGGATTGGAGCTGCACTAATGCAAGAGTACTCTGGAACTCTGCATCCTGTGATGTATATTTCTCGGAAATTAAATGCCGCAGAGAAGAATTACTCGGTCCTAGACCGTGAATTATTGGCTATGGTTTGGTCAATCCTTAAACTGCAAAGATTTCTTCTGGGCGCGCATTTCATTGTGGAAACTGACCAGAAAGCTCTTACGGGTATTCAGAGTAAAAATCTGAAGAGCGCGAGATCAACGCGATACGCGATTGCTCTACAGCCCTTTCATTTTTCGGTGCGAGCTATCCGTGGGTCAGAAAATGTGATGGCAGATATTTTGTCTAGATGCCCACATGATTCATAACTGTTATACAACTTTGATACAGTTGTTTCTATGTTGAAATGTGTACACATATGTAATATATCATATATTGATTGTAACACTACTTAGCGGTTCATTGATATGTATTCACCGCTGATCTTTCAATGTTTTTCGTCTTTGATGATCATGATGTTAAGATATCTTAGATGAAATTTATGTATAAACTAATGTGGAAATTGTGTCATTGCTAATATTGTAGTATGCGTTGGTGACACCTCTCTGGAAATATTTATACTTAGAGAAGTACTTTCTCTAAGGTCATAAAACTTATGCTTATCATCTGCGCATTGTTATTGGTGCGTTGTGAGCCTATTGTATGTTGCTCCTAGATGTATTTCAAAAAAAAAATGTAACATTTTTTTTCCCGAGGGGTGTGGTAATCTGTTGCGTGCATATTTTGACGCACATATTACAAAAATCGATATGGCTATTTAATATGGGAAAAATATAGACATGCATTCATTTGTGTATGAAAATGCTGTTTATGGTAAAAGCGAGATAATCCATGTTTGATTCACACTTTTGATTATAGGAGTAATCGTTCTGGATATTGATCCAGCGCAAGGATATTGCGCTTGCGTTTGTACTTATTTTTTAGGGCCAGAAAAGATATTAATTTGCTTATTGTGTTTATGGCCTGAATTCATATGTATTACATATTATTAGTACAAGTAGAATCAGTCCTATATTGTATATTTTGGATGGGTAGGAGGGACTAGATTCTTGCTAGCGGAAGTATGAGTTGTCTTGACAAGTCGTGATGAGTTCCGATGTACTGCTAAAAATGGCGGGGTACGTTTTTCTAGAGCTGGTCCTTTCGTCAGAGAAAAATGTCTTACGAAGTGGTTTTTCTTCTGAAGGAGATGGTGTCTCTACGATAGTTTGTGTTAGAGACTCTCCTTATGTCAGTATATAGATGATTCGGACTCCAGGTAAACCCAGCTCCTATTTTTGATGATCTCTCGTCGGTTAGGCCTAGCTTGACTTTTGGTGCTTCGTTATGCTAGTGTCGTGTTTGGTATCGACGAAGATGACAGATTTTCCTGCAGCGGTTATGGCTACGTGAAATTAACCTGATCACCGTAGAGCTGTATGGAAACATTTACGAAATCATTTATATAACCATTATAAATTAACTCTGGCTTATATTCTCCTTCCTATGAATGAGTGAACGACAACTCAGGGAGACAGCCATGTTGGATTTCGGTCATCATATGTTTTGATCACTGCCAAGAGAACAGATTATTTATCTTATTATCGGACAGTGACAGGGAGATCTCAATCTTGCTAGAAACCCCCTTTCGTGATTTCATAATATATACTACAAACTATGGACGTCAAGTAACTTTGGTTATTTATCGATCCGCCTTCACTGACGCGTTTAGTCAGATAGGGGGATGTGGCCATAATGTATCATGACATTGAACTTTTGATGTACTGCCCATTATTTCTGAATGTGTCATGACTTCAGATCTGCTATGTATACCTACAAATTGATATGTCAACGAACCATGATGTTCTCGTATGTCCCAGTGTGTACGTCTGAATAAATTGAGTAAACTAAGATTCCAGCAGTCTGCATTGGTGCCTTGTAGACACAAGTGTGAGTGGTTATATTGGTCAGCACACGAACAGAACACCATTCGCGGTAATCACACTCTACACTTCTACTTCATACATACACCATCCTGCGTCGGCTGAAGTGACCAAGTTTAGGGCCTGCTTCCCCTGGAGCCTTTGCCTTCCCTAACTCAGGACTAGGGTGAGTTACCCATTTACAGCTGGGTAGACTGGAGCATGCCTGATCTCAACAACACACCACTCTTCCTTACAGAGCAGACAGATTGATACTTTACAGTGTGTGTGTGTGAAAGCAACTTTACAGAGTGGAAAGAACGAAATTTTACAGACATCCTGAAATTGTTGTAACATAGTAGAAACTTGTTTCTGTTCTCCTGGAGATAATTCGGGCGAAATCGCAACATCTTTCCATGATTCATTAGAGTGAAGCGGAATCATCAGAAAAGGCAAATTCACATCCGAGAAACTCGTTTCCTCATCCTTTATTACTGACAGTGATGAGTAATGCCCATGTTGGACTGGAGAATCGTCCGTTGCCTGGAAAACAAATTGTAAATAATCCGGACGTTCATGGAATTCCGTGAGCATGTTGATGTGGAAGGTTTTATGCTTCCCATCAATATCGACGATATAGTCAACATCGGAAACTTTTGATATTACCTCATATGGACCTTTCCAAGAAATAAGAAGTCTATTTTCCCTACAAGGTAGCAAGACAAATGCTTTGTCTCCTGGACAAAGTTGTCACAAGCATCTCTTCTTATTGGCAAATTGCCTTGCCTTCTGTTTGGCAAATTCAGAAGAAGCAGTTGCCAATTTGCATGCTTCAATAATCTTGTGTCTAAGCGCAATGACATATTCGTAAGAGGATTTTGTGTCATCGACAATATTATCAGCAGTCATGAGATCATGAAGTAAGGACATAGGACCTCGCGGTTTCGCGCCAAAGACAAGTTCAAAGGGAGAAAATCCTGTATGTTAGTTGGCGACCTCTCTATATGCAAAGAGAGCCGCGGATAAAACCCTGTCCCAATTCTGAGGATGATCTTCAGTTATCTTACCTAATAGGTTTTTGAGAGTCCTATTCAGACGTTCTACCATCCCATTAGACATAGGATGATAAATACTACTTAAAGATCTATCTATCTTAAGAGTCGACATTACTTGAGACATAGTATCCGATATGAGTTGGGTACCATGGTCCGATAATATTTCTGCTGGAAATCCCAGACGAGAAAATATTAACCAAAGAGCATCTGCAATATCAGCAGTAGTTATGCTCTTTAGAGGAACAGCCTCTGGCCAACGTGTGCACATGTCAACACACGTCAAGATAAATTGGTGTCCTCTAGGAGACTTTATTTTAAATGGACCGATGATGTCTATCGCCATCTTTTGAAATGGTCGAATTTGAATATCTGCAGCCTGAATAGGTGTAGCATGGCGTGGACCTTTGGATTTAACTTCTTGACATACCTTACAAGATCGACAATAGATTCGTATGTCTTTGTTCACAAAAGGCCAAAAGAAAGACACCAGAACTCTAGATTTAGTACGTGAAAAACCCATATGCCCATCACACTGAGAATCATGAGCGTGCTGTAAGATTTTCACTCTCATATTTTTGGGTACTAGAATTTGAGAATGAGCGGACTTAGCGGAGTCTTGACCATACGCACAAGTACGCCATTCTTCATCGTAATCCAAGATTTATGATTTGTGTCTTTATTTGGATCACCTTTTGTTGCCAGAGTAAAGAATTTCTTTAGAGTAGGATCATCTTTCTGCTGTTTTATAAAGGAGTCATGGGAAATCTCCAAGGGATCATCTTGGATCTGCGCATCATTATCTTCAGAAGGCGAAGATTGCGGCATGTTAAGAGCTTGAGCCCTAGCGACTACTGCATTAGCAGTTTGCACATTGTTATTTTCCCAATCAGCAATTTGTTGCGGAGTACATTCTTTCACTCCATGAATGCGACCGATGATAAGATCAGCGATCGGATTCGGCAGGAGACATGCCTGCACATCTCCTGTAAAGAAAGGAGTATCAATATTGATAATGGCAGTGGAGTACTTCTCCAATGTTCCACCAAATGTTACGCATTTGATTACTTTTCCCGTGGCTCGCGAAGGATCTACGAGTGACTGCCTCACTCCAATGGTGGTGCATCCCGAATCGAAATGATTGATACCGGAGTACCATCTACTAGACCTCTATTGAAGACAAGAGCACCTCTTCCATCATGCGCGACTGACGCAGGAAGAGCGGGGAGAGGATGACCACAGCTTAAAGTGGAAACTGTGGTTGGATCGAATAATGTTTTGCATTGAGAGCACTGAGATGCTCTACCAAAGTCAAAAGCAGAACATCCTACATTATTAGTGTCTTTCTTATCATTATTTTGATTACCGGCTACATGAAACTCTTGCCGTGCAGAGTTAGCCTGGTAATGAGATTTATGTCTTTTATATTGTGATCTACCTCGATTATTATAACCTCTATAGTTATTATTTCCTCTGTTATAACCCCTGTTTGGGTTAGGATCATAATATTCATGATCATAATCATCATGTTCATTATAATGAGTATCCCTGTAATGTTGGTTTTGTTGCTTCCATGAAGGAAAACTTGGGTAGTTCCTATAGTGACTACCTTTTCGGAAATTTCTATAATTATGAGTACCCCTGTATCTAGGACTGTCAGCCCGGTTCCAGGTCTTCAAAGAAGAACCCTGATTTGAGTGGTTACCTTGGTTTTGATAACTATTCCAATTAACCTTTTTGTGAGATTTATTTTGAGTTCCTTGGAAGTTATGTGAAGAATTATGATTGAATGTGTTGCAGAAGCTACTGGCACACCCTCTTTAATGTTAGTGTTGCTCAGAATCACGTCAGGGTGTGCCGTGGCATATTGGTCACAATATTGTTCCATTTGTTTTAATGTACTAGGTTTACGCTCATGTAAGAATTCTATGAATGGTTTATTCACTGAAGACATGATCTTGTCTCTGCGTAATAAATCCGTAAGAGCCTCAAATGTTTTCTGTGTTTTGGATAATTCAATCCATCGTGAAAGTGTAAGTCGTGCTTTTGCAATGAATTCTGAGAATTCTACACCTACCTCAGGTTTCATTGTTTTAAACTAAAGGCGATAACCTTCCTCTGACAATTGGTATCTCTTTATCAAGGCTGCCCTAATAGCATTATAATTATCCTTGTCGGCCTCTTCAACCAAACATAACTTAGTCAGAGAATCCCCTTTTAGATTTTCAGACAACTTATTCACGTACTGTGATTTATCCACATTATGAGCTCGACAAGCACGTTCAAATCTATCAAGCCAGAATGTTATGTCATCATTGGCAGAGTTGAACGCTGGTACCTTGACCTTGTAAGTAAAGGGTTTACAATTACCACTAGATGCCTGATTAACATTACTCATACTTGTCAATCTTAATTTCTCTAACTCAAATTCATGTTCTCTTATTGCTTTTTTTTCTTCAGCTTCTAATCTTTTTTGTTCAGCAGCAGCTTCTAATTTTTTTTCTTCTATTTGAAGCTTTCTCTCCTCTGCAGCAGCTTTTCTTTCCGCAGCAGCAGCTTTTTTCTCCTCTGCAGCAGCTTTTCTTTCCTCAGCAGCAGCTTCTAATCTTTTCTCTTCTGCAGCTAATGCTTTGTCATATTGAGCAATTGCCCATTCTTCTAAGTCTTTACCAGTCTTATCAAGGGATTTTCCTTGTGTAATAAAGTAATCTAATGTAGACATCCTGTCTTATTAAATCAGTAACCTGAAAAAGTAAATAAATTACCTTATCCCACTTTAATACTCACTTCACTTTCTTAGTCTTAGCCAAAGACTTTGTATAGTTAATACAATAACTTGAGTACCTGTGGAAAACAATATCTGTATATCCCAATGATTGTGGGAGACAAGCCTTACAAAGGTCTTGTATACTTCCTTAATGTAACCAATGATAATAATCAAGTACTGGTCTGTACTATAGCATAAGTGTATTCAACTATACCTTATATATCATCTGTCAACTAAAGACATTAACAAGGACAAACAAGAAAAGACAATATGAAAACAATTGCAGAAATTAAATAATTTAACTAGGAGAACTAAAGAGAATAGTCACAGTGCCTGTGATAATAACTGCAAT
This sequence comes from Oreohelix idahoensis, assembly GCA_024509875.1. Taxonomy (NCBI): domain Eukaryota; kingdom Metazoa; phylum Mollusca; class Gastropoda; order Stylommatophora; family Oreohelicidae; genus Oreohelix; species Oreohelix idahoensis. Next base: position 38,148 of record JAMPIV010000720.1, on the reverse strand, counting down.
GAAATCAACAAGACAAATAACGCCACAGTGTATAAACATAAGGGTGTAAAGAACTAAATGATAGGAAAGAGTAGACCAACAAATTATACAAACAAATCAAACAAAAATAAAGAACAGAAAAAATATTACAAAATACAAATATGAACACAGTCGTCACAGCTAACAAAAATAGCAGCAAATTGTTGCTAACAAATTTGCAATTACGAAAATTTGTACCTATAGAACACTAGTACAAGACCAATGTCACTCGGTATACCTTGTACCAGTCGCCGCCCAACCTTAAACCCACAGAATATAAACTAACTTAACACACAACAAATAACATGTAAACATAAATACATGTAAAACATTAATGCATATAATACAATATATGTGTTGTGGATAGAGTGTTGTAGAGAAGGCTCTTGAATAATGGTTCAGTTTGTAAAGAAAATAAACTGCCACTTTAATCAATTTCAAATCTTTGTTTTAACTTATTACAAAGTTTAATATTTTCGAGCACATCAGAAGATCCACCGATGAAATATATGTGCTTCTCTGTTCAACAACACTGTAGTACTTGTTCAGCAAGATAAACAATTGCTTCTGTGTAACACTGTCTGTACTGCGCAAAAATGTCACCAAGCGCTGACCTGGATACTGCATACACTTGCTAGAATAGGTCAAGCTGATATCGACTGTAGGTTTGTACTGTACATATACACTTGTGTAAATGTGTGTCAAAAGAAACGTTCTGGTAATTCTAGATGGCTTCTCAATATGAAGACTGCGAAGGCTGGACCCAGGAATCTGGCCTACCACTGTAAAGTATCGATGATTGACAAGGTGATTACTGTAAAAGACCCGGTGAGAGACTTCCATGTTTTGGACAGCACTTGTCATACTGGAACCGGTTTCCCTTGAGGCTCCAGGAGGAGCACGACATCTGCGTTACCACTGTATGATTGAAAGATGTAATCTATGTGGGAACTTGATCAACTACCCAACCTTGCGCAGCGCTGTATCTACTGGTCATATAGATGTAGTGTGAGAGTGGAAGCAACACGAATGGTGTACTGTTCTATGTAGTGGACACTAGATAATACTGCACTCACACACTCTTATACGAGTCAATGATGGCTGGAACTACAGCTGACGTTTTTTCGCACCTTTTATTAAGGACACACACACTTGACGTGAACATCTGCATATGACAGTACATGGTTGACAGGACATCATCATATTGCATAACTGAGTAGCAACATCAGTAATGTATTCAGGCAGCATATGAATATATATTATGGGACGACAGTAGACAGACGTTCTAGTTGTCTCTCGTCGCATACTCAGTAAATGTACATACATGAATAGTAATAGCGGTTCGTTGCTAGAACCTTTTCTTGACAGTAATAATGTTATTTCATAATAACGGAGCTCCTTGATGGTAAGATCTCCGATCCACTGTCTGATAATAAGAGTTAGATTCTGTTCTCAGGCCAGTGATGCACCATAATGACAGTACTTCAAAGATGGCCACCTTCTGTGAGTTTCACTCACTCGTCCAACAGAAGGATAATAATAAAGCCAAAGTTAATTCAACAATTGAATATATATATAACTTCATAGAGTTTTCCATCTAGCTCTACATTAATAGGGTTGTTTCATGTAGATAGGAATACTAGTGGAACCTGTCATCTTCAACTGTGCATATGGACGACCAACGACGTTCGAACTAGGTTGTCATCTAAACCTAACCGAATGAAGGTCATCAAAGAAAAGAGGGTCTGGCTTTACCTGGAGTCCGAATATAAACATAATAAAGTACACGAGAAGAAGCTCTGACACAATACTCTCGCAGAGACATTCCCTCCTTATGGAAAAAATCATCCACAAATCACTTTTTAATCATAACAGGACCAGCCCTAGAAAAACACTCAGCCATTATCGGCTGCTACTTCGGAACTCTCTACAACCCAGTAGGACTACGAATACCTGCGCCAGATTCCGGCACAAAGAATATAGTCCGACCTAAACATACAAAGATATACAATATAAAACTGAATCTTCTTGCACTAGACAAGTAGTACACATGAATTCGGACCATAAACATTCTAAGCAATTCAATTATTCAATCATGGATTATCTAGCTTTACCAAGGGAAGCATTTTCGTACACAAATAAATACAACTATATATTTTCCATATTAAATAGACGAAGTAATCCGTGTGTCGCATAATTCCATACAAAAGAATATGTGTATGTAATATGCGCAACACATAGCTCGTTCCCATTTTTTTGATAGTTTACTTTTTAGTATCAATATTACATACATGAAACTTTTTGATAGTGAATGTGTTAATGACATCATCTCTTACATAAAAAATTAAAATAAAGCTGAAGACCAGGGCGAAGCAAACAAAACATAAATCCGACAAGAACAAAGGCAGATCTAATATGATCCCTAGTTTAAGAAAAGACGCCATAATTATAAGATCGCCAGGACTTGTGATTACGAGACGATCCAAAGCAAAAGGAAAAAGGACAAGCGGCAAAAAGTCTTAACATCAAAACGTCCAAACTTAAGGAGATGAAGAGAAATTGACAGAAGTTAAAAACAAGAATTAGCAAAACAAGAAATGTGAAAGCAACAAGAAGAATTACGAGAAATGCGAGATTTAAGAAAACGATAAGAAAACAGCAGTACCGAGACAGTCAACATAAATACGAATAATAACAAGCAAGATAATGCGACCATCGAGAAGAGCAATAGAAAATAGAAAAGGAAAAAGATAGTGCATGCACAGAGTAATAAAAAACGCAAGAATAAAGGTGAGTCTAGCAGCAATAACGGGAAGATAAAAGGGATTCACGACAACCTATAGGTTATCTTTCGTTTCTTCTGCCTTGGACATTTTTGGAAAGTCGCTGTGATCGTGTCCGTAAATTGTGTCATTGTTTTTTATGTCCTGTCTGACTTACTTACTTAGTCGTTCCCCTTCTACCGTGAGGTGTAGAGGTTTGGAAGAGAGAGCGCCAGACTATTCTATCAGCTGTCTTCTTCCTGGCCTGGTTCCATTCTAGTCCTCGGTCCTTCAAAGATTGTCTAATGTTGTCCTCCCAGCGGACTCTGGGTCGTCCTGGAGGTCTGGATCCCTGGCTCTTTGTTTCCCATGCTTGTCGTGGTAGCCGATCTTCTCCCATTCTGCAGACATGGCCAAACCATCTTAGTTAGGACTGTTCTATTTGGGTCTGCAGCGGGTGGGATTTTAGGCCTTGACGTATCGTCTGGTTGCGGACCATGTCTCTTCTTGTTACTTCAATTACCTTCCTCAGATACCTCATTTCTGAGGTTTGGATCTGACTTTTGTGGGTTGTAGTCATTGCCCATGACTCGCATCCATATGTCAAGACTGGGACATAGGTGGAGCGGTATACAGCCATCTTCGTTTTCTTACCAACCTCTTTCTTGCTGAGGAATCCTCGATTTATGGCCTGATAAAGTCTCCCAGCCGCTGCTTTTCGAGTGGCCAACTCTTCTTTGATGCCCCCCTTTCAGTCTATAATAGCTCCGAGATATTTAAAGTGGTCGACCTGCTCCAGGACCTGTTCTCCCTGTTTAATCTGATGTTTTCTTTCTTCTCGTGATATCACCATGGATTTTGCTTTAGAGCTGCTTATGACCATCCCTCTCGTCTCCAGCTCTTCCTTCCAGACTTGCAGGTTGATTGGAGATGTGTCTCTGATTTAGCAATCAGGACAACATCATCAGGAAATGCTAGCTCTGAAATACAGACCTGTCTCATCTTCCAGTACCCCACTGAATACTTTCTTGTTCTCTCCTTACATGCCTTGATGACATCGTCCATGAGGAGTATGAAAAGATAAGATGACAGGATATCGCCTTGTCTTACACCAGTGGTGGTCCTGAACTCGTCTGACTTATAGTTTGCTGTCCTCACATAATTTCTGCATGACTTGTAGAAGCTTTGTATAGCATGAATCAGAGGTGCTGGAATGTTCTTTCTTGCCAAACAGTCCCAAAGTTTGCTCCAGGGGACCCTGTCAAACGCCCTTTCCAGATCTATGAAACAAAGATGGATCTCACTCGTGTACTCAAGGGCCTTTTCACTCAGCTGCCTAAGTGTGAAGATTAGGTCTTGAGTACTTCGGTTTGCTCGGAATTCGCACTGGGCTTCATCCAATTGTGGCTCAGCTAGGCATCGGAGTCTCTGCTCTAGGATTCTAGAGTAGATTTTACCAGGGACACTGAGAAGGGATATGCCTCTGTGGTTTCCACATTGTCGATTGTCACTTTTTTTGAAAATCGGTGTTATGATGGCAATCTCCCAATCCTTTGGTATGACCTTGTTGCACCACGCTGCCTGTAGGACCCTTAGGAGTAATAGGTCGCCTGATGCTCCCATGTACTTAACCATTTCTGGTGTTATACCATCATGCCCTACTGCTTTGCCCATCTTGATTTTCTCCAGTGCTGCCTTCAGTTCTTCCATCTTTATGTCATCTTCATCACCATTTGTATCCTCTTCTGTGCTAGTGGTTATCATTTTTGATGCTCTACCTTGCTCACCATCAAGGAGTTCTGAGAAATATTATGTCCTGTCTACGAATATCATTTTCTCACTTCTTGTTTCAATGATATGTCCTGTCCACTTCTATCATTTCTTGAACTCTTGTTTCACTGGTATATTCTTGTCACGGGATTGCCTCCCCTGGCTTTGCAGTAGTGGTCCACTAATGGTCACAACGCAAGCGTATCTAAAAGTAGGTCGTTGAAGGTATCTATCTTCGCGCAAGATTACTCTTGGTAAAGATGTAGATAGAAGAATAATGACGCTTCTGCCGTAGGGGAGCATTCACAAAATATTCCCAGAAGTCAAGAACAAACGTTGCATAAGGCTGAGCAAATTTGTTAACGTTTTATCTAGTCCATCGCCTTTTGTGAACGGGTTATGCAATGATTTTGGCCCGGCAAGCCCCTAGTTGGAGTAATCCAATGAAAGCCCTCTTATAAGTAATGGCTTTATATATATAAATATTGATATATATCAAGAAAAACTGGCTCATACGTTTGCTTTCGTACATATAAACTGAACCAACTGTTATTGTGTTGTTTAAAATAAAATACAATAAATTTACTAGTCAATTAGTCTGTAACATGGGAAAATAAATTTGGAAAATTGGTGAAAATTGAAATTAAAGTTTCCTCACTGATGTTTTGAATGGGCTTTAGAATGTCTTTGATTTTTGCTGTAGCCTGTTACACAAAACTTAGCTCCAGATGAGTCCTGCAGCTGAGGTTTCTGTCACTTCTTTTTGGTGATGAGTACACTTCTCCACTCAATTTGTCCACTGTAGGCGGTTGATGGTGATACTCTACTCTCACACTAGTGGCGCAGGAACGTCAGTACAGTCATGACAACGTCCGACAGCATCTACGTCCGTGGTCACATAAGGTTATAATAGAGTTCAGAAGTTCAGAAATCCCGATCGGAGAACAGGACGATGCGGACGTAGCGAAAGCAACAGCTTCCCGCACGCAACACGTGTATCTCATGTCTCTTGTATACAGTACAAAGCGATTGCGATGCCAGGAGTATAATGGTACAGTACATATAGAACTTATAATACAGTACATATGTCTTTATCTCTTCTTCTTCCGTCCTTAGCCACCGACCGTCAAAGCAGTCAGTGGCCATTACGCCTAGTGGCGTCTTAGGGCAACAGCAGATAGGTTTTCTTTGCCATTGTTTCCCATCACTCCTATTGGCGTCTTTAGGGCAATGGCAAATCAATCCATTTGCTGTTGTTTCCGTAATCGAAGTGACTGGCAAACGGGTGATCAGCCCGTTGGTATGTCTTTATAGTCATAATAAACGCCCACGATACTGACCTATGATTGTCCTGTAACGTACCTACTATCTTTATTTTAATGTGAACTTTTGAAAATACATTACCGTGAAGTGCATCATGGCTCCCAAGCGCAGCAAAACCAGTTCTAGTGAAAGCAGCAGCAAGAGACAAAGGAACAATATCGATTTCGAGTGAAACAAAAGGTAATTAAAAATCACGAAGGCGGAAAACCAGTGAATGCTATGGCTCGTGATTTGGGCATGTCGCACTCGACAGTCATGACGATCCTTAAGAACAAAGAAAAAATTCTCCAAGCTGTTAAAGGATCGGCTCCACTGAAAGCTACAAAGCTTACGAAAATGCGAGAGGGACCTATATCAGATATGGAAAAATTTCTAATGACCTGGACTGAGGGTCAAACACAGAAGCGATTCCCTCTCAGCACGTCGACGATCACTGCTAAGGCACGAAGCTTGTTCGAAATGAAGGTAGCCGTGTGGTAGAAACATGAATTTTTCTTATTTATAACTTTACATTTTGCCTATATATGTCAAAATGTTCCTTGGTAAGAGAGAAATCTAACCATATTAGTGATTGCATAGTTATGCTAATTAGCTATTCAAAATGGCCGCCGCAGTATACAAAATGCAGGGTTATTTTAAACCCACATAACATAATTATTTCTCAACATATAAAGTTGAAATTCTGCATCCAAATCCACAAGTGAGTGCATTATGTCCTAAACCAAAAATATGTGGGATATAGCATGTCCTATGTGTGACCATTTGTAAAAAAAAATAGAATTGGAAATTTATAGAACCATATTAGTATGCAAAAAATCTCTATAAATAAAACAAATTGAGAAAGCAAATCAAAATTTAGTTCAGAACAAGGTTTAAGATATTAAGAAACACTCTGCAACGTTTCAGAGCATTCCAACAATTCATTCTTGAGATATCGCGTCTCAAAATGTACCTGTCGTGCTAAATAGGGAAAGTAAGAAAAAGAAGAAAAAATGAGAAAAATTTGTTAACAAAAAGTTATATTGTGCACTTACCTTATCTTAATGACCTCCAAGAGTATACATATCCTTCCTTTTCTTCTGCCTTGTCAGTAAACCCTTTTCTGAGGCCTCTCAAAGTCTTTCGTCTTGCTTTTACTTTGTCAGAAGACTTTTTGATGGAGTTGGTAATTCTGTGTTGTTCTCCAGCTTTGCACATATTCACACTAAATCTACTCACTGGTACTCCAAGTTTTGTCATGAGCTTGAGAACTGATGAGTATCCATCATTAAAATAAGATACTGCATTCCACACAGCCTCTTCTACTGTGAATCTATCAACAAAATGTTCTTTTGCAAATCTATCCCATATTAATGTGTTGAGACTTTCATTGTTGTTTTGTGTCCTTCCGTGGAGACATTTTGACAGTAGGGACTCATCCGCCAGGTCATCAAACACTGGTTGAATGCATTCTACCACTGCCTGCGGTAGGCCATTCTTGTGCTTATAAGACAGTGGGTCCTTCTTATAGCCACACCAAGAATTATGTCCTTCTGTGCATTTTTCATGCATCGGCTTATCCTTTGTGGAAGCGACATGAGGCAAAACTGCTTTGACGGCAGCTTTCATATCCTCAAGGTTTCCACTGTTCTGTTGAATTGCTAGCCCATAATAGTTTTGAAGTGTATCAATTTTGTTGTCTGTAAGTCTTCCTAAGCCTCCTAAACCCTTTCCATCACTGAGTTTGAGCTTTTTGTTTTCATTCTTCAATCTTCGTAATCTCGTACCACATCTCTTTTGAACATGCCCAACACATTCCAGTTTTGATACATTGACTGATTCCCCATAAGGATTGGATTCTACCTTTTTTTTTAAAGGAAGCTGAATCTCCATCGCCAAGGTATTGACTGTATGTAAGGCTGTGTTTCTCAACTGACCGAGGAAAGATTCGAACGCCTCCAGCTGCCTCCATTGCCCCCGCAGTACCAGCATCATTGACTTTGCAGTTGTGGGCTGCCTTCCACTTAAGATACTTCTCTCGCTCTCCATCTTTCCTTTTGTCCCATCGTTTGCATCCATCACAAATGTTCGACAGTGTCTCCACATCTAGATACATCCTGCTGTCTATCGAAATGGAAGTTACTACACCATGCTGACTGGCATGACCCCGTCGTTGCCAAGTTCCGTTCATTGAGACACCACACATGACTTTTCCAGTCTCATTTTTAGTTGCTTTTTTTTGCATTTTAATTTCTTTAGCAGCATCAGACATACTTTCTTCAGCCACTGCTTGGCTAGCAGCATGCAGATGCATAAAAATGTCTCTATAACTATGTCTTGTCATTGGTGGTGGGGCACTAGTGTGCAAGCTAAACTTTTCAAGCGCTGCATGGCCTCGGACAAGTGATCGCACAAACATTACCATCCTTACATTGATTTCCTTGTTCTTTTATGTGTTTATTCCTGTCTCCTCTACATTTTCTGTATCTCCTTATGTTGTGAAAGATTTTTCCCACAAGCAGTTGCTACATTTGACAACGATTGTGTGACAGAAACCTTGCTTTGAATCTTCATTGAGCCTACACGACACCATAAACCCACAACATTCTACACATCTCATGTTTGCCGTTATGAAGTTATTCAAGTGCTCCATACTCATAAGAATAAAAGCGTTATTTGTTTGTCCATCTTTTGTGTGGGTTGAGAGGGTGCTTTTCCTCAATTTCTTCACAGAATAAGGTTTAACTTCGTTATCAATAACAGCTGCTTCATTATTTTCTGTTGTGCTAACAACGCCACCAGGGCGCTGATTGCCAAAAAACTTTCGTTTTCTTAGCTTCCTACTTCTTTTTTTTTGTCACCCATATTGTTCTTGTTTAATTGATTTGTAAAGTTTACCACAAAAACGTAACTTTTTCACTCAAACAGGTATAATATGAATGGTTGATAGCAGACCACTTTGAAATTCTCAGCCCACATGTGGCAAATTGGATCATAAACAACTGACTTTAAGGAGAGTAATGTCCCTTCTCATAAATGGTTCTCTGGTGTTTTCTGGTACAGAAGAGTTATGGAATCATTATAATTTCACCTTTTTAGTGCGCGCATCATAATGATTTCAAAAAGGGGTTAGAAACCAGAGGTAAACAATGCGTTGTCAAGGAAAATTAAGATCATACCCTGGTCACTTATCCTTTAAAGAGAAAAAAAATGCATCACTGGGCAATATAAACCTATGTATTGTGGAGATAAATGGTTTGGCTTCATAAAAACATTAAAAAACAAAAATGAAGTTTTTCATGAGATTTAATTAAATTCTGCCACACGGCTACCTTAAAGAAAAAGCAGGACCAGACTACAATATCGAGTGTAGTGCTAGTTCTAGGTGGTTCAAGAGCTTCAAGCAACTATTTTCGCTGCATAATGTGAAAGTGAGTGGCGAGTCTGTGAGTGAGGATGCTAAGGCAGCAGAAGCTTGTTGTCTAACCCCAAGATGAACTAATTGTAGAGGGATGTTATTTGCCGCAGCAAATTTTTAATATGGACGAAACCTCCTTATTCTGGAAACGAATGCTTGAAAGGACCTTCATCCATAAGGAGGCCAAGTCAATGCCAGGTTTTAAGGCTTTTAAAGACAGTACATTAGCTGAAATACAGTACTGTATGTGTACAGTATCTTGACTATTTAGTCAATACAGGTACACTACAGTATCCCATATAACTTTGCTAAGTATAAAGTATGGTGTTCGCACAAAGTCCAAATCGCATAACGTCCTTTTTAATAAAACGCATCGTGGACGTTAAGCGGCGCATGACTGCACTTAAGTCTGATGTCTTGTAAGCACGAACTATGACAAATAGAAAGAAACAAATCCCTTCTGCTGAGTACATTTGTTCTCCGCACTCTAACAGGCCATTTTCATGCGCTCCACCCACCAATGTTAACCTCTCAGAAGAATTAAAATTCCCGAGCACACAATGTAACTTAGGAAATATGATGAAAATTCATCAATATCCTTCTGGGTGTCAACTAAAAAATTGCGTCTGGAGTGCATGAATAATGATTTGCCTGAATTGCACTTAAAAAGGTACACAATTCTCACAAGATAATATGTTACACTTTAGGCACATGTGATGTAATTATCACTCATTACTCGTCGTTACTCCCGTCGAGGTCTGGAGTCGCTCTGCTGTCGGGTTTCCCGCACGACTAGTCAGAAACAATCACCAGCTCTTGCAGTAGTGGTTCATACATATACTATTTTCGTATGGTTAAGTTGCCAATCTGTGACGTATAATGGAAATACAATAGCCTACAGTAATCATATGGTGAGGTTGCCAGCCTCATATAGAACCACTTAGCAAGAAACCTGTAGAATTTACATAAGTAAATAAATTGTTTACACTTACCCCAAAATTTTGGAAATACACACTTCTCCTGGCACAGATTTAGAATGGACACACAGCCCTTTAGTTAGATGCTTATCGAATCACTTAGGTCTGGAAATATGAGTTAATTCCTCTGACGGTTGGTGTTCTGCAAATTCCTGGCCTGGGTAAACTGATTGTATAATTCCTCCTATGACTTGGTCTGGGAAATATGAGTTAATTCCTCTGACGGCTGGTGTTCTATGAATCCTGCCTGGGAAAACTTTTGTTAAAATTCCTCTCTGACTCCTTGTGATAAAATTCCCAAGTTTCCAGTCTACTTACCATGCTTGTCGTGGTATCCGATCTTCTCCCATTCTGCAGACATGGCCAAACCATCTTAATTGGGACTGTTCTACTTGGGTCTGCAGGGGGTAGGATTTAAGGCCTTGACGTATCGTCTGGTTGCGTACCATGTCTCTTCTTGTTACTTCAACCACCTTCCTCAGATACCTCATTTCTGAGGTTTGGATCTGGCTTTTATGGGTTGTAGTCATTGCCCATGACTCGCATCCATATGTCAAGACTGGGACATAGGTGGAGCGGTATACAGCCATCTTCGTTTTCTTACCAACCTCTCTCTTGATTGAAAATCCTCGATTTATGGCCTGAAAAAGTCTCCCAGCTGCTGCTTTTCGAGTGGCAAACTCTTCTTTGATGCCTCCCTTTCGGTCTATAATAGCTCCGAGGTATTTAAAGTGGTCGACCTGCTCCAGGACCTGTTCTCCCAGCTTAATCTGATGTCTTCTTTCTTCTCGTGATATCACCATGGATTTTGTTTTAGAGCTGCTTATGACCATCCCTCTCTTCTCCAGCTCTTCCTTCCAGACTTGCAGGTTGGATTGATGATGTGCCTCTGATTTAGCAATCAGGGCAACATCATCAGCAAATGCCAGCTCCGAAATATAGACCTGTCTCATCTTCCAGTACCCCACTGAATACTTTCTTGTTCTCTCCTTACATGCCTTGATGACATCGTCCATAAGGAGTATGAAGAGGTAGGGTGATAGGATATCACCTTGTCTTACACCACTGGTGGTCCTGAAATCTTCTGACTTATGGTTTGCTGTCCTCACATAATTTCTGCAAGACTTGTAGAAGCTCTGTATAGCATGAATCAGAGGTGCCGGAATATTCTTCCTTGCCAAACAGTCCCAAAGTTTGCTCCAGGGGACCCTGTCAAAGGCCTTTTCCAGATCTATGAAACAAAGATGGATCTCACTCTTATACTCAAGTTTCCAGTCTTGTATTAAAATTGCGGGTTTACTTGTAAATTTCAATGTTGCCCAATACTTGATCTGGTACTTATAGTTGTGGAATTATAAGTCCTATCCTCTTTCTCCTGGCTTGTAGCAGTTGTTTAGTTGACGCTGCGATTCAGTCTGTCTGTTGTGTGTCTGATTTATGCAGTATATCTAACACTCTTTAGTTGCAAATCCAAGCTGTGTTTCCGCCGAATGTTCCAATCAATTCATTATAGATTCTGGCGAATCAATCAAATCTATCTAGCACTGTTTGCGTGGGGAAGTTTATCATTACTCGTATTTAAAATATTAATTTTAATATCCAGCGTGACCTCTTACAACAGTGATGTCAAATCGTTACATAAGACTTCCGGAGCTCCTCTGTCTATCACAATATTGTGATCATGTGTTTTCTGGCGTAATGCCTTCCTCCCAGATATCTATCCCGACAGATTATTTAATTATCCCCTTTATCTGCGTGCTTCCGCCAGACAGATGTCTGGTCAGACCGTGTAGTCTTCTTTCATACAAGCTTGTGTCACGACGATTAGCTGCTTCCCAATGGGGTCAAATGTTTGACGGACACCTTTCCACAGGTGGTCGGACGGATTTAAAGAGATTAGCGGGTGACCGGACTGACGACTGAGTATTGTTATGATAATACCACAGTTCAGCTGGCGGAACGTAAATACGTATGAAAAGTGGTAAACCAGACAAAGACAGTCCTATAGCAAATATTTCCGTAGCAAATACTGTCATAGGGGAGTGGCGTGTTAGAGACTTTACCCATGCTTTGTCCAGCATAAAGCAAAAAAGTGAAAATAAGGAATGAAAAGGCATGATTTATGCCAAATAAAAGCGATGAGTGAGAAAAATGAAGAAAAATAAAGGATACTGCCGGAGGGCTGAAGGTGTGAGAGATCACACAGAAGAGCATGTTCAGACGTTGTGTCACAGTCCTGTCCACGTCTATCATCTCCTCACCTTTTGTTTCACTGCTATGTCCTGTCCACATGATAAGGGATAGGGACAAGGTGTTATGATTTATGGTTAGTCAATGGTTATGATTTATGGAAACGTAAGATTACAAGTGATTTAACCACAGCGGATTATAATGTCTTCGTTGTTGTCATGTTTCAGAGCTATACAATGAGACTAAACGTGTGGGTTGAGAGACTATTATATATGAGGTGGACTCGATATATTTTAATGTCCATTCAAGTCACTTTGCAATAAAAGCTCCTCTTGTCACCTTATGTTATAGTGTGTGGTGGAGAAAGTTGGTAGGGACTTATGGTCATTTTTGGGCTCACGAGGGGACTTGTCAAACACAACGTCTCGACTTAAGTTTAGGCAACATTTTGTGCCGGTCAAAAATACAATAGCAATATATTATTTCTGTACTGCATTTAGAGAAACTCGTGTTATACATATTTACTCACGTGTAATGAGCCTAGCATGCATTTATTTATCGAATATAAAATGTAACTCCATATTTCTATAACAGCAGCAAACGACTGAGAGATTTTTTTTTCGGAGTTTGAAATATATATTTAATTTATTTCTTTGTTACAAAAGTGTTGCAAACAAAATTGTATAAAGTAACTATTTAATTTTTTTAAGGTTATGACTTGCTTTTTAGCCCATATTATTCCCCTTGCATTAAAAAATTTTGTCCCTTAGATAAAACTTATAAATGTTTCTTAACGTTTAAGTACGTGGGAAATAACAATGCGATGGTAGTGGAACATTGATAAGAGTTCCCAATGTCAATGTTTGGTTGTGTAGCGAATACAGAAAAATAGTTAAAAGTCGGTGTCTTTACGTTGTATATTTTGAAATGAGTTTTCCCCACCCTCTCCCACTTCCTTTCTTTTTCTCCAATGCGTATGGAATCAATAGTTGTCAAGTTTGTGACTGCCATAATAAAAAAAATCCTATATGTGTTGCACGAAAGTGCTAAATGTCTCTCAACTGGATTAAACTTAACATTAAACTCAAGCTTGCACCGTGATTCCCCCCCCCCCCCACCCCTTTCCCACCCCAATATAAAAACAAAACAATAGGCAACCACAGATGAAATTTGAAAGATGTTTGAAAGAAAGACATGAATAGATAAATCCCGGATTCTGGGAGGACGGAGATGCTCCGATTATGCGAAAAGAGGCTCTTATTCGGACACTGAGTCCTTTTTAGGGAGAATCCTTGTCAGGTAGCCGCGGTAGCATAGTGGTTAGTGCACTGGCTTCCTAGCTCAGTGGTCTATGGTTCGATCCCCAGATGAGGTGGGATTTTTTTAGGCCGCAAACGGCTCCTGTGTCGACCCAGCCCCAAATGGGTACCAGAGCAACTTCTGGGAAGGTTAACGCCGCCGGTGTGATGCTGACCACATCACCTCTAGTGTATTCCCAATATGCATCAATAAGGCGTGTAACGGGGTCCTTTTTTTTTACCTTGTCAGGGCTTCAGGCTAGCAGACGGATAATGTTAGTCCTTTTCAGTACTTAGTATCTATCGACGCTGAGCGAGCTAGTAGTCCTTTTCAGGGCTTAGAGTTTATCAACTGTGATAAAGTGGGATGTTATAAATATTTATAGGGGACTTAGTGTACTGACTGAGATCAGCTGTGAACGTATCTGTATCTAATAAGTGTAGTGTAATACAGGTGACCTTACTTGCTACCACATATTTATATCTCAGTCAGAATTATTCTGGAATATAGTGATGACTACGTTGAATGTCTAGGGTTTTGTAAATGATGAAGTGTAAGTCACAACAATAACAGACAGATACACACTTTAATTTATTCCACCACACTTGACAACAGTTTGACACTCACATACATATAACACTCTATGAGACTATCTTAAATAAGTCACTGATAAATTTTCAAATATTCATGTATTAAGTACTGTTACCAATGGAGATCCTGATTCAATTACACAGTAAACCAGGAATCATAATATATTGTAATCACAATTTATATGTACATAATTTATAAATATGAATCTTGTAGTGACATATTTTATTAATATTATAATATGTGGGTCAGTTGTGTAGTAGTTCTATGAGGTAATACTGGTTTTATATGTCAGTCTAAGTTGTTATTTGTCATCATAACTTCAAGTGTTTGTTTCTGTTGGAACTAGTATTGGAGATGTTCTCAGTTCCTAACAATAAAACAATTTATTTCCCCTCTTAGTTTATATATTGTCAGTTTTAGAGGGGCATAATGTTGAGCTCCGCTGGCCACAGATTCTTATCTGTCGTGATGGCGGCAGGAAAGGACTCCTCTGCTCGATAGCCTCCCTGTGTTCTGGGGACACCACACTGATTGCTATATGGACCAAGGAGTATGCTGTCCGCCTCTGGATTCAGCAAAGCTCTGACCAGGTGCTGCTCAATAACTTTAGGACCACGGTCCCTGAAACAAGAAGGTTGTACCTCCTACTTCAGAACTAATTTATAATACCCTTCCAGACTGACCACAATACATAACAAACACTGAGTTCAGAGCGGTAGGCCAACTGTCAGCTTCATCTATAATAATTTTCACCAGTATACTCCTCCCTAATGGTTACTACGCCTCTGCAAGTCCAGCATTATTTCTTTCTATTCAATAAGATAGGTGTCAGTGTACTATTTGGTAATTCCATGTAGTTTTACTTTCCTCTGACACCTTCTGTTCAGGTTGGAGCAACTTATATATATATAGGCCTTGCCTCAGGTTCGCTACTGAACCACGCACATATACAGACATAAATTATTAATTTACATTCAATTTTCATTAAAAGATATCAAATATTTCAAGCTTACCACAATTCATGGAATAATAATAAACAGATACGTTGACTGGTGAAGAATAATGGCACAACTTATGGCACAAATTCCGAGCTGCCTCTGTCTCAGGCTTTTATTTATAAAAATATAAGCTGATGCTCAACGCACTGTTGCTTTAGAAAGTATTTTTGAAAATCTGGTGTGGAACTGACGCGTCTAAGTGACTATATCGACGAGTCTAACCAATCATGCCATGTTTACCCAAGCGTTTGAAAAAACAGTACCCTTCCGTCCGTCTCCCCCAGCAACGAAAAGTAGTATTTATAGTCCGACTAATCGTGTTTAGCCTTACATTTATTTCTACCCAATCAAATAGGAGGTAACATGTCAGCCCATTTCCCATACAATGGTGGTGTGAAAATCTGTCACTGAGCGATTCTGCATTTTTTGTGTTGTCTGACAGCACCCCCATTTTATTTTGGCTATAACTTGTTAATTCCTAGACTATTTGCATAACCTTTAACATATTCTTTGTCAGCAAGTCACAAGTAACCGAAATATATAAATTTTATGGGGCTAAGTGGCTGCGTTCAAAATATGTATTTTCTTCTACCTCCTGTTTACTTCGAATACGATGTGGTGTCTGGGTACTGTAATGTTTTCAAACGTAAACCGATATAATGTCATGTTTCCTAATAAGCGTTTTTCAGGTTTTTAAACATAACTCTCTTTATGGGTAGTGTTTTTTATCACTGACGATTTGAAAAAAAAGCTAGTGCTTGTGGCCTTACACGCGTGATGGTAGTAATTGTGTATCGCGACGCGTGTTTAGTGTTGCAAGTGTTCTGGCTTTTGCCCCTCCCTTTCTTTCTATCTTTAGTCCATCTGTCTTTCGTTTTTTGGTAACATAGTGTATAAAATGACATGAATGGAATTTTAAATCTAGGTCAACTTTCGTATCTCAAGGTTTTCTTAGAAAGGCAGTACACGTTTCATTGAAGAAAGCGTGTAGAGATGTAGTAGGCTTTTACTATCAACGTGAAACGTTACAATTCGCAGACGAAGTAGAACACAAGGGGGGATTCGAGTACAGTCATTGTGACAGCACTGTTCGTTACCATTCTTCTTTCCTTTTATTAAATTTATTTGTTAGGCTTTACATTTACGTTGTAATTTATATATGTGGATTAGAATTTCTCACGACAAATCCTCCCCGCTTAAAACAGACGTTATATGTCAGTCTATAATTCTATATACACATAGAGAAATTTCTTATTATTCCTGGGTTTTAGGGTGATTCTCATCACACGGATGGCGGCTTAAAAAATCCGCTCCCAGATTTGTTTTTCCACTTATATACTCTATGCAAAACTCATATGGCTGGATCAATAAAGACCAACGGAGTAATCTAGAGTTCTCATGTCTAGCCTGTGCTAGAAACGACAAAGGTTTGTGATCCGTTTGCAACTTAAATGCCTTCCCATACAGATAAATATTGAATTTCTTTATCGCCCATATTACTGCAAGACATTCTTTTTCGCTAGTTGAGTAGTTGGTTTCAGCTTTATTCAACTTTCTGCTAGCATATGCCACTGGGCTTAGTTCTCCATCCAATGCATCTGATCTCTGTAGCAGAGTTGCACCTAACCCAATACTACTGGCATCCGTTCTTACTATGAATTCTTGACTTAAGTCAGGTAATTTCAAAATAGGTTTACTTGTGAGCTTTTCCTTCAATTCTTGGTAAGCCATTTCACATTGTGGTGTCCACGTAATTTGATCTGGGTTTAATTTACGTGTCAAATCAGTTAACGGTGCACATATGGAATTAAAATTTTTGATATACTTTTGGTAAAATCCACATAATGAGACAAAGGATCTCACGTCTTTCTTGGTTTGTGGTCTCGGGGCTTTCTTTAGTTTCTCTAAATTCTTTGGGTCAGGGGTCATGTTTCCCTGATAAACTGAGTGTCCCAAGAATTCTAATTCTTTACATCCAACGCAACATTTGGTTGGTCGGGCTGTTAAATTCGCTTCTCTAAGTCGATTAAACAGCATGTTCAGAGAGTCAATGTGTTCCTCAAATGTTTCTGTTGCTATTAGGATATCATCCATAAAATTTGTGATACATGGATTATTCAGAGGGTCCAATAATTTTCTCATCATTCTAGAGAAGACACTAGGTGCATTCTTCAATCCAAATGGCAATCTGTTAAACTCATAGTGTCCTTCTGATGTACTAAAAGCTAGGTATGGTCTAACCTCAGGCTTTACTGGAATCTGATAGTATCCTTTACTCAGATCCACTTTTGAGAAATATTTAGCTTTGTTTAGCCTGGCAAACAACTGATTTGTATCCGGCAATGGATCCACCTGTCCTTCTATAATAGCATTCAGTCTCCTGTAATCTATACAGAGTCTATGTTCTCCAGAGGGTTTCCTTAGGAGTACCACACCGGAACTATACGAAGATTCACTGTGTGAAATAATTCCTTCCTTCAACAAATAGTCTATCTCTTCCTTCAAAGCTTTCTCCTTAGCAAAAGGAATCGAATAGGGTTTCATACAGACAGGTGTGGGGTCTATCAGTTTCATATCATATTCCAATAAAGTTGTATGCCCCGGTCGGTCCGTTAACACCTCTGTATGATTTTCTAGAACCTGTTGCACTATCTCTTTCTGATTTTTCGTTAAATGTGTACTGATTTTCACATGTGCCGCTGTCTCACAGGGGTGTAATGGATATTCAAATGATGAAAGTGGTTCCTTTTTCATCTCCATTGCAATGGACAAGGTTAACAAGTGTGTCTCTTCCTGATGTTCTCTTTCCAAATATTTCTTCAGGAGATTCACATGATAGATTTTTTCTTTCCCCTTCTTATCTATCTTATAATTGGTTCTAGACACCTTCTCTAGAACTGTATATGGACCTTGCCATCCAATTTGTAACTTATTCTGGCTACCGGGTAAAAGAAGCAGTACCTTATCTCCCACAGCCAAATTTCTGTCTTTAGCTTTCCTGTTATAATAGGCAGCATGTTTCTTCCTGGCTTGTCTCAAATTTTCATTGGCAAGTTTCCAGCCAGTTTTTAAACGAGTGGTCAGCTCATTTACATATTGGTATGAGGATGTAATATTTTCCTCTGCCTTTTCATCCGTCCACGTTCTTAACAGAGCTACATATGGACCTTTAATTTTGTGGACCTCTTTGTCCATGCACCGGTATGGTCTCTTCCACTCGAAGCTCTATAGTGATGATTTTTCTTCCCAGAATCATCATGCACAAAACGACCACTACCAATTCTTTTCTTGGGGCTGTCTCCCCACTTAAGATTCTTGATGAGAGATTTCCTCTCTACATCCTCTTCCTCCAGTTTGTTTAAGTCCGATTGAGGGATTTTCGGCTTATCCTGGGGTAAGACATCTTGTTGCACTCTCTGCATAGTGGCCATTGTAAAACAGTTAAGTGAAGCTTGTCCGTGAAAAGGGGCTTCCCATTTCATTTGGTCCACTTTATATTTCTTTTTTATTGTCAGGCCTAATTTTGCCCCTTGGCGTGTCCAGGTCCTGATCAATGTTCCCACTTGTGGGTGTTCCCTCATGTGCTATGCTACACCTTTCTACAAAATTCTCAATGTCCCATCTTGCCTTGGGCCAATAATAATTGTGAGCCACCTTTTGGATGATGGTACCTATTTTCTCATGGTCCCCATCTGGTTTCACATGTAGGCTCCTTATTAATTCTGCCCTATATCTTTTAGGAAGTACCAGCTGTCCCTGACCTTTGGATCTAGCTCCAGTCTTCCTATACATCAACTTGTTTTTCATGTAAAAATCTCCCTTGCCTGGAGTTGTATGACCAGTTGACAATTTCCTGAAACAAGGCTTGAGGGTCGTATCCCCAGCCTGTGCCTTCCTCATCTCTTCTGGAGTGGTATTTAATATAATATCCTCCTCCTGTCTTGAGGTCGACCTGACCTGAAGGGTGGCCATATACACAGGTTTCCTTCTGCAATGGTCAGTGTCATGATTGTTCATCTTACAATTTTTACACCACCTTTTCCCTTGGTTGAAAGATTTTCTTTCATCATATTTCCTTTCATCGAATTGTGGGATTTTATTTTTATTGTCATACCGTGGCCTATCAAATTGGTGCTTACCTCTGTTTTGATCTCTAGGATCAAATTTATTAATGTTCTGTGGTGCCCTAAAATTGTCCACCTGTTTCTTTTTGTTACCTGATACCTCTGCCTGAGCTGATTGATACCTTTCTGCAACATTTAGCAACTCACCCAGCCTCTCTGCACCTTGTTCCATGAGAAACTTTCTCAGGTCTGGAGCCATGGACTCTCTTAATTGTTCTATAAGGATCATTTCCTTAAGATCTTGGGTTTTCCCCAGAGAAGTCCATTTCTCCAAGTATGTCTCTATCCGTGCAGAGAACTGGTGATATGTTTCACCTGACAGTAGTTTAGCATTCCTAAATTTTTTCCTATAAAATTCTGCGTTCTTTTCGTATCTTAACAAAAGAGCCTGCTTTAGCATGTCATAATTTTCCTGATCACCTCTGCTCATTTTGGCAAAAACTTCATAAGCTGCCCCACGAAGACCTTGAGATAACTTTAAGCTCCACCTTTCTCTCTCTAACCCATATGTGGTAGCTAATAGTTCATACCTATTTAGATAGCTCTCAATATCATCGTCTTTCTCAACAAAATGATCTAAATGAAAGTTCATAGCTGAGGTTGAGGCTCCCTGACTAGCAGTGGCATCAGAGGCAAAGGGACTGGCACCATTTTCAGAAGCATGGCCTTGAAACTCAAACTCCCTTAGTCGTAACTCATGTTCCCTTTGTAATCTCTTCTCCTCCTTTTCTGCTTCCCTCTCTGCAGCTAATCTCTTCTCTTCCCTTTCTGCAGCCAGTCTCCTTTCTTCTGCCTCCAATTTCTTAGCCTCCGTGTCAGCCTCAATCTGCAACCTCTTAGTCTCAGCCTCAGCCTGCAGCCTCTTAGTCTCAGCCTCAGCCTCAGCCTTTAACCTTCTTTCTTCGGCCAACCTTTCAGATTCTAATTTTCTTTCGGCCTCTTTTTCTAATCTTCTTTCTTCCCGTTCAATATATTTGTCACATTCAGCAGTGACATACGCAATCATAATTTGCCCGTCCATTCCTAACTCTTTCGCAGTCTGTACAGCAGCAGATCGAAATTTGGCCAGGTCCGCCATTTTCTAACTGATAAATGTCTAAAATATCTAACTACACAATTTTATGTATGACTAATTAACTTAGGACACACAGGCACTGAGAGCTCAACCTTATTTATTTTCACCCAAGGATACCTTTTAAATTGTATTAATTCCCAATATATATAACAGGAGAAAGTTCAATATCCCGGACCGGACCCCAATATATGTGGTAAAGTGGGATGTTATAAATATTTATAGGGGACTTAGTGTACTGACTGAGATCAGCTGTGAAGGTATCTGTATCTAATAAGTGTAGTGTAATACAGGTGACCTTACTTGCTACCACATATTTATATCTCAGTCAGAATTATTCTGGAATATTGTGATGACTACGTTGAATGTCTAGGGTTTTGTAAATGATGAAGTGTAAGTCACAACAATAACAGACAGATAACACTTTAATTTATTCCACCACACTTGACAACAGTTTGACACTCACATACATATAACACTCTATGAGACTATCTTAAATAAGTCACTGATAAATTTTCAAATATTCATGTATTAAGTACTGTTACCAATGGAGATCCTGATTCAATTACACAGTGAACCAGGAATCATAATATATTGTAATCACAATTTATATGTACATAATTTATAAATATGAATCTTGTAGTGACATATTTTATTAATATTATAATATGTGGGTCAGTTGTGTAGTAGTTCTATGAGGTAATACTGGTTTTATATGTCAATCTAAGTTGTTATTTGTCATCATAACTTCAAGTGTTTGTTTCTGTTGGAACTAGTATTGGAGATGTTCTCAGTTCCTAACATTAAAACAATTTATTTCCCCTCTTAGTTTATATATTGTCAGTTTTAGAGGGGCATAATGTTGAGCTCCGCTGGCCACAGATTCTTATCTGTCGTGATGGCGGCAGGAAAGGACTCCTCTGCTCGATAGCCTCCCTGTGTTCTGGAGACACCACACTGATTGCTATATGGACCAAGGAGTATGCTGTCCGCCTCTGGATTCAGCAAAGCTCTGACCAGGTGCTGCTCAATAACTTTAGGACCACGGTCCCTGAAACAAGAAGGTTGTACCTCCTACTTCAGAACTAATTTATAATACCCTTCCAGACTGACCACAATACATAACAAACACTGAGTTCAGAGCGGTAGGCCAACTGTCAGCTTCATCTATAATAATTTTCACCAGTATACTCCTCCCTAATGGTTACTACGCCTCTGCAAGTCCAGCATTATTTCTTTCTAGTCAATAAGATAGGTGTCAGTGTACTATTTGGTAATTCCATGTAGTTTTACTTTCCTCTGACACCTTCTGTTCAGGTTGGAGCAACTTATATATATATATAGGCCTTGCCTCAGGTTCGCTACTGAACCACGCACATATACAGACATAAATTATTAATTTACATTCAATTTTCATTAAAAGATATCAAATATTTCAAGCTTACCACAATTCATGGAATAATAATAAACAGATACGTTGACTGGTGAAGAATAATGGCACAACTTATGGCACAAATTCCGAGCTGCCTCTGTCTCAGGCTTTTATTTATAAAAAATATAAGCTGATGCTCAACGCACTGTTGCTTTAGAAAGTATTTTTGAAAATCTGGTGTGGAACTGACGCGTCTAAGTGACTATATCGACAAGTCTAACCAATCATGCCATGTTTACCCAAGCGTTTGAAAAAACAGCACCCTTCCATCCGTCTCCCCTAGCAACGAAAAGTAGTATTTATAGTCCGACTAATCGTGTTTAGCCTTACATTTATTTCTACCCAATCAAATAGGAGGTAACATGTCAGCCCATTTCCCGTACAATGGTGGTGTGAAAATCTGTCACTGAGCGATTCTGCTTTTTTTGTGTTGTCTGACAGCACCCCCATTTTATTTTGGCTATAACTTGTTAATTCCTAGACTATTTGCATAACCTTTAACATATTCTTTGTCAGCAAGTCACAAGGAACCCAAATATATAAATTTTATGGGGCTAAGTGGCTGCGTTCAAAAATATGTAAATTTTATTTTCTTCTACCTCCTGTTTACTTCGAATACGATGTGGTGTCTGGGTACTGTAATGTTTTCAAACGTAAACCGATATAATGTCATGTTTCCTAATAAGCGTTTTTCAGGTTTTTAAACATAACTCTCTTTATGGGTAGTGTTTTTTATCACTGACGATTTGAAAAAAAGCTAGTGCTTGTGGCCTTACACGCGTGATGGTAGTAATTGTGTATCGCGACGCGTGTTTAGTGTTGCAAGTGTTCTGGCTTTTGCCCCTCCCTTTCTTTCTATCTTTAGTCCATCTGTCTTTCGTTTTTTGGTAACATAGTGTATAAAATGACATGAATGGAATTTTAAATCTAGGTCAACTTGCGTATCTCAAGGTTTTCTTAGAAAGGCAGTACACGTTTCATTGAAGAAAGCGTGTAGAGATGTAGTAGGCTTTTACTATCAACGTGAAACGTTACAATTCGCAGACGAAGTAGAACACAAGGGGGGATTCGAGTACAGTCATTGTGACAGCACTGTTCGTTACCATTCTTCTTTCCTTTTATTAAATTTATTTGTTAGGCTTTACATTTACGTTGTAATTTATATATGTGGATTAGAATTTCTCACGACATCAACACATCGCTTCAGTTAACAGAGTTCTCTTATTTTTAAATGACAAATGCGCTCTGATATAACCAAATAGGTTGACAGGAACGCGCCTCGCAACAAGAAAGCAAAAACCAAACCAAACAAAGAAACAAGACGGAGATGCTGACCGCAGCAAGTCGAGATGCGCCCTACGATTATGCGAAAAGAGCCTCTTACAGCACCCTGTGGAAATAGCCATGTTAGAGATGCCCCTTAAACGAAAGAACCATAAGAATAAAACTAAGAAGAAAAACCAGAAGGAAACATGATAATATTTCAACAAGAGAACTAGGGATAGAGAAATTGCTGTTGGAGAGAAGGTGCTTTTCTTTTACCCAGCAGTAATAACAAACTGCAAATCTGATGGCAGGGCCCATATACTGTTATAGAGAAACTCTCTAGAACCAACTACAAAATAGACAAGAAAGGGAAGGAGAAGGTCTACCATAGTAACCTACTCAAGAAGTATTATGATAGAGCTGCATCTGAAAGTGCCCACCTTATGACGCTGGTCGGGAGACGCGCTGGTGTAATGGTTACAACGTTGGCTGGCGACCAGGTTTTCAAGGTTCAAGCCCGGGCGTCAGCATTTGAAGAAGTGTCAACGACCTGGATTTTGACAGAATAACCTGAAAGGCTCCTGAGATAAACCCTCTGTGGATGGGAAGGAGCGAACACTGACCAGGTTTGACGGAAAGTCCACAGGCTCCCTAGCCTCGCAATGACATGTTATTGGGCCAAAGGGCTGAAAGCCCAAGTGTTGCTAGTTGCATTGTGGCCAAAAACCAAAAAGATAGTATTAAGGATGGAACTTTGTCTCGGAGCGCATTATGGTTGTAATAATAAAATAAGGAGAAACCATAGTCAACCGTGTCTTTGTGTATGGGCCAAAGGAAGATGAGAGAGCAAAGGTCAAGGAAGGATTGTACGAGCTGCTTCAAAGGACAGTGGACGACTGCCTAGATGAAATTATACTGCTCGGAGATTTAAATTTCAGAGTTGGAAATGACCATGCTAGACGTGGTGGAGTTATCGGAAGAAACGGAAAAAGATACTCTTAATGACAATGGAAAGCGACGTCGTTGACTCTAAACTCAGCAAAACCTGATCATTACAAACACAAAGTTCCCCCATAAGCGCATACATGCATACACTAGATGTGAACCAACAAAAAATGAGAAACCAGTGATCGACTATGCCATCGTTAGGAAGAGCTCATTCACGTATGTTCGGGATGCTAGAGTTTGGAGAGGGTGAGAGATTGGACGTGATCACGACCTTCTAACAATTAAAAGAACAACTGAAAGAGTTGCTCGACCTAGCAATTGCCTAACATCCCGCAAGAAGTTAAGTAAACGAACAGGAGAAATGCGCATTAAGACCTACATGCTGAGAGAACCAGAAGGTAAAACGAGATATCAGGGACTTATTGCTACAGCAATGAGAAACACAGAAGAACAACCTGATGACATGGAAACTTTCTGCCTTAAATTCAAGGACATTAGAAGCCGCAGAAGCATGTTGTGAAGTCCGACTTGAAAAGAATAGAACAAGGACACCTTGATGGACAGAGGAAGTTAAAGAGAAAATACGAGAGAAGAAAAAAGCATGAAAACAAAACTTAGAAGCTAAAACAACAGCCAGAAAAACAGAGAAATATAGAATTTGTAATACTCAGAATCGAGGCAAAGAACAAGGTGCTAGCAGCAAAACAAAAGTCCTGGGAAGAATTTGCAGAAAAGCTAGAAAAAGATGCTCAAGAAAATCAGAAATTGTTCTACAAGACGCTAAAGAACATGAAGCAGAAAAAACAGTGCACTCTTAAATTTATTAAGGACAACCAAGGCAAGTTGCTTACTGCTCCACATGAAGTAATGGAAAATTGGAAACAATATTTATCAGAACTCCTTGACGGTAAGCAAGGTCAAGCAACAGAAGTGATAACCATTAGCACTGAAGAGGAAACCAAGGGTGCTGAAGATGCCATAAATATGGAAGAACTGAAGGCAGCACTGGAGAAAATCAAGATGGGCAAAGCAGCAGGGCATGATGGTTTAACACCAGAAATGGTTAGTTGCATGGGAGCAACTGGTGACCTATTACTTTTAAAAGTCCTACAGGCAGCGTTGTGCAACAATACTATAACAAAGGACTGGGAGATTGCCATCATAACACCGATTTTTAAAAAGGGTGACAACCGACAATATGAAACAATAGAGGCATATCCCTTCTCAGTGTCCCTTGTAAAATCGACTCAGTCAGAAGAGTTCAGGAGAATCACTGGTGTAAGACAATGTGATATCCTGTCACCTTATCTTTTCATACTCCTCCTAGACGATGTCATCAAAGCATGTTGGGAGAGGACAAGAAAGTATTCGGTGGTGTACTGGAAGATGAGACAGGTCTGTATTTCAGAGCTGGCATTTGCTGATGATGTTGCCCTGATTGCTAAATCAGAGGCACAACTTCAATCCAACGTGCAAATCTTCAATGAAGAGCTGGAAAAGAGAGGGATTGTCAT
Organism: Oreohelix idahoensis; assembly: GCA_024509875.1. Taxonomy (NCBI): domain Eukaryota; kingdom Metazoa; phylum Mollusca; class Gastropoda; order Stylommatophora; family Oreohelicidae; genus Oreohelix; species Oreohelix idahoensis. Next base: position 12,467 of record JAMPIV010000720.1, on the reverse strand, counting down.
TAGCAGCTCCAAAACAAAAACCATGGTTATATCACGAGAGGCGAGAAGGCATCAGATTAAGATTGGAGAACAGGTCCTGGAGCAGGTCAACCACTTTAAATCCCTCGAAGCTGTCACAGACTGGAAGGGAGGCATCAGAGAGACTTTTTCAAACCATAAATCGAGGATTTCTCAGCAAAAGAGAAGTTGACAAGAAGACGAAAATGGTTGGATACCCCATAAATTATATATATATATATATATATATATATATATATATATATATATATATATATATATATATATATATATATATATATATATTTATATATATATATATATATATATATATATATATATATATATATATATATATATGATAGGAAACTCTTTACAGAGCGATACAACAGGAAGCAATCTGATCATCAGAAGAAGTCCCCCCGTCCGACAAGTGTTTCGGCCCTATATACTCCTTTACACTCTAAGGGGGGGCGGGCCCACTTGGGTCATGACTCCCAAGCGTCTCAGCTTCCTGTTGTCTTGCATCGAAAAAAAGACAACAGGAAGCTGAGACGCTTGGGAGTCATGACCCAAGTGGGCCCGCCCCCACTTAGAGTGTAAAGGAGTATATAGGAGTATATATATAAAATCGATAATGACGGAAAATATAAAAAATCGATAATGTTGGTTTAGTAGGGGTTTTTTGAACCGAGTAGAGGATTTTTGCGTGGGTGACGTAGCATGGGTGTAATGTATCGGGTGGGGTTAGGTTAGGGGGGATTCTTGTGTGTTGTTGGGTGTGTTATTTAGTTGCGTTTGGTTGTGTATGCACGTGCGCGGATGGTATTGCTTTTTGGTTTTGTGTGGTTGTGTATGTGTGTGTGCGCGCGTGTGGTTGTGTGCACGTGTGCGTGTGGTTGTGTGTGCGTGCGCGGATGGTATTGCTTTTGGGGGGTTTTTGAAGCGAGGGGAGGTTTTTTGTGGTGGGGGTGACGAAGCATGGGTGTAATGTACCGGTTAGGGTTAGGTTAGGGGGGATTTTTTGTGTATTGTTGGGTGTGCTATTTAGTTGCGTGTTGTTGTGTGTGCGCGTGCGCGGATGGTATTGCTTTTGGTTTTGTGTGGTTGTGTGTGCGCGCGTCTGTAATGTGTGTGTGCGTGTGTGTGTGTGTGTGTGTACGTGTGGTTGTGTGCGTGCGTGTGTATGTGTGTGCGTGCGTGCGCGGATGGTATTGCTTTTGGTTTTGTGTGGTTGTGTGTGCGCGCGTCTGTCAATGTGTGTGTCTGTGTGTGGTTGTGTGCGTTTGTGTGTGTATGTGTGTGTATGTGTGTGTGTGCGTGCGCGGGGGGTATTGATTTTGGTAGTAACTTTAGATATGATGTGTCTGTACGAGCGCTTCTGTCTGGTATTTATTTTACTGGTTAGTTTTGTTATATGTTTAATTTTTATGTTTAATTTAATTTAATTTATTTATTGATGTCTAAATTGTGTCTGTGTATATACCTACCTAGGTATCTGTGTGTGTGCTCGTGTGACTGTGTGTGTGTGTGTGTGTGTGTGCGCGTACGCCGATGGTATTGCTTTTGGTTTTGTGTGGTTGTGTATGCGCTCGTCTGTCGTTGTGTGTGTCTGTGTGTGGTTGTGTGTGTGTACGCGCGTCTGTGGTTGCGTGTGCGTACATGTGTGTGTGTGTACGTGTGTGTATGTGTGTGTGTATGTGTGTGTGTGTGTGTGTACCCAGCGGAGGTAATTGGTCACAAGCTAAAACTTTAACGACCCCAGTTCGTTTAACAAATATATACGACACGAGACTGGTCCATATTTCGTGTCTATTTATATGAAGGAAAATTAGTTTTAATCTGGTTTGTGAAACGCGGCCAGACTCGGTTCGCGGTAACAGATGGTGGATTAGTCAGAAGACTAATCGATAGTTGACCGCGGACGATGTGAAAAAAGAAAAAATTGCGTGACGTTAGTCCCGGTTCTGACTGCCTTTGTTCTTTTAATCGGCGCGTGCGTTTTCTAACATTCTTAACGGCATATAGATGAGAATTACAAATAATTGGTGTTACCTTTCTTTGGTTGATAGACTCTTTCACAGTGTAAAATCACTATTGGTTATCTGTAATGTTTTAAATAGTTTTGTTAATATTGTGTATTCGTAGCCAATAACAGGAGATTTGTGTGTATTTCATGAAAGTTTAGGTATAGGTACACTACGCAAAAGGGATTTCAGCAGAACATTGTTATCTATGTGGATGTGTTGTAGTCCTGTTACAAACACCAAGCTGATTTATAAGTAGCTTTAACATTTTATTGGAAGGAGTTGTGTGTTTTACCGTTTACATGAATATAACAACCGATTTGTTCCAAAACCTTCAGGCAACTATGTTACTATTTGACTTGAGACGAAGACTTTTTTATAAACACTCTTGGGTGAATTCCCCTTTGCCTACCCGCTATAGAATAAAGAGGAAAATATAAAATAAAAAAGTAACACACGTTATAGAAGAAGATGACTAATGTTCGGTGCGATGGGGAGGGTTTTGGTTTTGTGTTGTGTTGTGTGTAGCTAGTGATGAGAATATAAGACGCTGAGAGGTGAAGTTGCGTCGTAGGCAGCTATTCTTGTGATGTAAAAAAATATGACAGGGAATGTTCGTTGCTGGGTGAATGTAACTACATATTAAGACAGGGGGTGGGTCACGTGGTAGTTTTCTTTATTATTTATGTTATATCATGAGTAATAAATCTACTTACCTCAATATTCAGTTAGTGTTATGTAAATGATCAGCACACAACCGTAGTCTCCAATATAAAAATAAAAATACTGGCAAAGACCGGGCTGAACAAGACCAAATAGACAGGCTTATTGAACACACTAATAGAGATATATGTCACAGGCAGACTAGAGTATGACGCCAAGTAGATACAGCTTTAGTGTTACAGTCTGTAACTGAAACAATATCGAGGTCAGTTTCAGCCATTTTAAGAAAACTCAACACCCACGTGCTTGTACCCTCACTAGAAAGAAACCGGATCGATGGCCCGCGCGAAATAGCCAGCGTAAACCTTGACTCGTTTTAAAATCCTGGTAACATAGAGGGTGACGTTAGGGCTAAATATAACTAGCTAGAAAAACGTAATAAAATAGCTAACTCGCAGAGTTTTCTTTAGTATTGGAAGGCGAAAAAAAAACCTATCTACAACGAGATTTACCTGTGTAAGACTAACCCTGCTACTTATTTCTGTTTACGTCATTGCAGACAACCTCAAAACACAAGAGATCAATAGTAGAAATTTATAAAAGAAACATTCCCTCGTTCGTGTGTTCGAACCCCCAATTTTTAAGGTATCACTTTTTTTATTTTTATTTTACAAGTGCGGTATCTGGTGATATGTTTTATATTGTCTCCCAATCGTACCAAACAGGAGGCGACCATAGAAATATAGTACATTAAATAAATAGATATATGTATGTGAGATGATAGAAATATAACCGCGAGATGATAGAAATATACCCTCGAGGTGATAGAAATATGCCTGTGAGGTGATAGAAATATCCATGTGAGATGATAGAAATATGTATGTGAGATGATAGAAATGTACCCGCGAGATGATAGAAATATGCCCTAGAGGTGATAGAAATATCCCTATGAGGTGATAGAAATACACAACCCGGCAGGGCAGACCCAGTTACAAATGGTCCCAGAGGAACTCTGGGCTGGTTAAGGCAGCCGGCTCGATGCTGACGACAGCATCGCGCCGGCTGACTTAACACCACGTGCATCACACATACCTTGTGTATATCATCAATGACAAACTCTCTCTAGCCACAGAAATTGCTAGTCTCATTAACAAAGCTGCAGCTACTTTTACCTGCCTCACATCACGGATTTGGGGAAACTCCAAACTCGCAACGATGACCAAAGCTGCAATATATAACACCTGTATCATCAGTTTACTTCTATATGGCAGTGAGACCTGAACAATCTATGATAAGCAAGAGTGAAGGCTCAATACCTTCCATCTATTGTGTCTGCGCCACCTCCTCGGCATTTCGTCGAAAGATAAAGTGTACAAACTCAAAGGAACATAAACTTGTTTCCGATAGTCTATAATTAGCACTGGCATTACCCACCCTAACCGACTACAACAGTATGACTCATTCATCGATTACATTTGATAATGTTTTCCTCGGGAGCGCAGACCATCTAACGAATTTTAACAACGAGTGGTAAAAAAAAAAGCACGTGCGTGTTGGCTTTTCTTAAAATGGTTGAAACTGACCTCGATATTGTCCCGCTTGGAACTTGTAACACTAAGGATTATCTAGTTGGCTTTTCCTCTTTATTCTACAGCGGGTAGGAAAAGTGAACCTCCACAATAGTTGCTCAATCTACACAAGTCTTTAAAAGCGACAGTGAAAAATCATAATCTAACCGCTCCTGTACTGTTGCCTCGCGTCGCGCCCATTTGTATCCTCTCCACGTACAATACCAACACACACACAATATTTTTTCACATCGACAGCGTGTCAAGTATCGATTAGTCTTCTGATTAATCAATCATCTGTTACCGCGAAACGTGTCTGGATACGTTTCACACTCAGATTAAAACTGGCTTTCGTTCATATAAATAGACACTCGGAAGACCAACGGCCAGATACTCACGTTCATACTTTACTGAAGAGACGGTGTAATAACGACAGACACTCGCGCTCATACCTCGTTGAAGATGACTTCCATTGTTTCCACCAATTGGGTGTACATGACAAGAAGTGATGCAATACTTGTACCGTTGGAGAGTGGACTGAAGGCCGCCGCTGTAAGTTTTACCGAGACCATGCTTTGATACACGTGCGAAAATATTTTGGTGAGTTATATCTAAAGTTTTCTACCAAAACCGGTGGTCAAATTTCTATCACCTCACGGGTACATTTCTATCATCTCACATATATATTTCTATCATCTCACAAGGATATTTCTATCACCTCACAGGCATATTTCTATCATCTCGAGGGCATATTTCTATCATCTCGAGGGCATATTTCTATCATCTCACATATATATTTCTATCATCTCACATGGATATTTCTATCACCTCATAGGGATATTTCTATCACCTCTAGGGCATATTTCTATCATCTCGCGGGTACATTTCTATCATCTCACATACATATTTCTATCATCTCACATGGATTTTTCTATCACCTCACAGGCATATTTCTATCACCTCGAGGGTATATTTCTATCATCTCGCGGTTATATTTCTATCATCTCACATACATATATCTATTTATTTAATGTACTATATTTCCATGGTCGCCTCCTGTTTGGTACGATTGGGAGACAATATAAAACCTATCACCAGATGCCGCACTTGTAAAATAAAAAAAATAAAAAAGTGATACCTTAAAAATCGGGGGTTCGAACACACGAACGAGGGAATGTTTCTTTTATAAATTTCTACTATTGATCTCTTGTGTTTTGAGGTTGTCTGCAATGGCGTGAACAGAAATAAGTAGCAGGGATAGTCTTACACAGGTAAATCTCGTTGTAGATGAGTTTTTTTTTTTTCGTCTACCAATACTAAAGAAAACTCTGCGTGTTAGCTATTTTATTACGCTTTTCTAGTTAGTTATATTTAGCCCTAACGTCACCCTCTATGTTACCAGGATTTTAAAACGAGTCAAGGTTTACGCTGGCTGTTTCGCGCGGGCCATCGATCCGGTTTCTTTCTAGTGAGGGTACAAGCACGTGGGTGTTGAGTTTTCTTAGAATGGCTGAACCTGACCTCGATATTGTTTCAGTTACAGACTGTAACACTAAAGCTGTATCTAGTTGGCGTCATACTCTAGTCTGCCTGTGACATATATCTCTATGGGTGTGTTCAATAAGCCTGTCTATTTGGTCTTATTTAGGCCGGTCTTTGTCAGTAATTGTATTTTTATGTTGGAGACTCCGGTTGTGTGCTAATCATTTACATAACACTAACTGAATATTGGGGTAAGTAGATTTATTACTCATGATATAATATAAATAATAAAGAAAACTACCACGTGACCCAGCCCCCGTCTTAATATGTAGTTACATTCACCCAGCAACGAACATTCCCTGTCATATTTTTTTACATCACAAGAATAGCAGAGTACCACGCCACTTCACCTCTCAGCGTCTTATATTCTCATCACTAGCTACACACAACACAACACAAAACCAAAACCTTCCCCATTGCACCGAACATTAGTCATCTTCCTCTATAACGTGTATTACTTTTTTATTTTTTATTTTCCTCTTTATTCTATAGCGGGTAGGCAAAGGGGAATTCACCCAAGAGTGTTTATAAAAAGGTCTTCGTCTCAAGTCAAGTAGTAACATAGTTGCCTGAAGGTTTTGGAACAAATCGGTTGTAATATTCATGTAAACGGTAAAAAAACACAACTCCTTCCAATAAAATGTTAAAGCTACTTATAAATCAGCTTGGTGTTTGTAACAAGACTACGACACATCCACATAGATAACAATGTTCTGCTGAAATCCCTTTTGCGTAGTGTACCTATACCTAAGTGTTAAACTCTTTCTTTGTGTAGTTGTTAACTCATACTGGCTACTAGTTGTTGAATCATGCTTTATTTGCTAAATGATGTGAATGTCCACCAGTGGATAAATGTAGATGTTGGGACTGGTGTAGTAAAGTGTAACGATTGTCAACTCATCAAACCCAGCACAGTTTTGGTCATACAGGTCATCTTGTCCTGGAACATGATGAGGCTCCGGCAAGAATGTGAGTGTAAACAATGAGTGTGTATCTGAATGTCAGTACGCGAATGGTAGAATGATTCGATAGAGTTGACAGGTTGGTAGTACATCACTCATACTCACACTGTTCGAATTCAAGAAGTACTGGAACTACGGTGGTCTTTTTATAACATTTAATGGGACGCACACTTGGACAGTACGTGTATGGTTACAGGAACAAATGTCGACATAGACAGCATAATGTTGATCACAGGAATATCATCTTAAGTTAGCATTCATGCTTGGCAAATATCATAATGGAGCATTCGTAAATAAGCATTCAGCGTTCCATCATGTAAATCATCTGGCTTTACTGACTGGGCACGTCAGACCATAACCAATACATAGGAAGGCTCCTAGACCTAACCTCGTCTAGCGAATATTCCTTCACGTAAAGTTCAATATATATATATATTTCATAATATAGGAATCCCAGACATGGGTTCTCACATGTAGCAGTGATCTCTTGGTTTATCGAGCGATAGTACAGGCATCCCTTTTTCTCACTCGATAAATACAAAGTATATGAATTTCAACATGGCTGTTCTCTCTCTCGTGAGCTTCACTCACTATAGAATATAGACCAAAATTAGTCATTCATTAAATGTCCTCATTTCTTCATAGGTTCTCTCATAGAGGTAATTGAATAATATCATACAATCCAGTGCTGATACATAGGAATGTCTTCTTCCTTTGAATGGATATTCTTTTTAAAAGTACCACTGTGCATCTGCTTATCAACAACGATGGCGAAGCCCAAGTTCATAATAAATTGTGGTTTTACCTTTTTATGCGAAATATAACTTTGCCATTCCTTGGCAAAAGAGAATAAACACTGGGGTAAAGTACATACAACATGTCTAAATGATTATCACTTTTCCCCATCCATATATAGATCACTATTTCGGCAAAAAGCCTGCTACAACAAAACTCGGCATCCTCACAGGATGACAGCCATGGATCACACCCTTTGCTAGCGATACTTCCGCTGCATAGCCTTTGACCTTTTCTAGCGACAACCAAATTAGTTCGACTTAGAAATGCAAAGATATCCATATATAAGACAGACTCGTCCTACTCATACAAACACTACGTATAAATTCAGGCCATAGATATACTGAAGCAAGAACAATCTATTCCTACCCCGCCACAGAATAAATCGCAGTAGGCCTAGAGTCGTCTGCGGAGTCCGATCGAAGATGACAGAACTATTTTCAAGGGAAGCAACCCAAAAATGACTTCTCCTTAAGCACTTAAAAAGGAAATACTTTGCTTCCAAAATATTTGCGAACATAATAAGAATATAAATGTATTATATTGCAAGATAGTAAAAATTGCCCTTTACAGTCTTACCACACCTCCCGGGAAAAAAAAAAAAAAAAAATTTTTTTTTTAAAATACATCTAGGAGCACCGTAGAATAGGCTCACAACGCAAGAATACTGCGCAGATGAAAATATCAGGAATAACTATAATTCCTAATATGACTGGTGAGAATATATATCTCAAAATCTGAGAGAAATTGTTTCCCTACGAATAAATGTTTCCAGGAAGGTGTGATGTACGTATAATACAATTCTGGTAATTATACAATGCATACCAAAAATTCACACTACAATCTTAAATTTATGATTTATGAAGAAACAATCATCAAAGAACAGCGGTGAATTAACATCAATAAACCGCTAAGTAGCGATACCATCATTCTATTATTAAATTACAAATGTGTATCTTAGTAAAGAAACAAAAAATAACTGTTGTAAAGTTATACATATTAAAAAGATCCAATATTTAACAGTTAAGTGGCATCATGTGGGCATCTGGACAGAATGTCCGCCATCACATTTTCTGAACCACGGATAGCTCGTACCGAAAAAAAAAATGAAAAGGTTGAAGAGCGATTGCGTATCGAGTTGATCTCGAGCTCTTCAAGTTTTTACTTTGGATAGCCGTAAGAGCTTTTTGGTCAGTTTCCACTACGAAATGCGCGCCCAGAAGGAATCTTTGGAGTTTGAGAATTGACCAAACCATTGCCAATAATTCACGGTCTAAAACCGAGTAATTCCTTTCTGCAGCATTAAGTTTTCTGGATATGTACATTACAGGATGCAGAGTTCCAGAGTACTCTTGCATTAGTGCCGCTCCAATCCCAGTGGATGAAGCGTCACTACGAAGAACAAATGTCTTATCTGTTGTAGGTAACACTAAAATAGGTGGTGATGAAAACATAGTTTTGATCTTCTCTAGTGAAGATTGGCATTCATGAGACCAGTGAACCATGTTAGGCGACCCTTTCTTTAATAGTGTAGAGAGAGGTGCCATGATAGAGGACAGATTCGGAATGAAACGTCCATAAAATTGTATGAGACCTAAAAGACTTCGCACTTGCTTTTTAGTCCTAGGGATAGAGATGTTAAGTATCTTAGTGATATTATGGTCTTCTGTCTTCAAGAAACCGTGACCTACTCGATGGCCTAAGAAAGCAATTTCGCTAAAGCCAATACAAGCTTTAGATGGTTTTGCTGTCAGGTTATACTCACGCAGAGTTGATAATAAATCAACTAATCCTGAATAGTGATCTTCCCAAGTATCGCTGAAAAGACAGATGTCGTCTAGATAAGCAATGACATCTGACCGATACGATAGGATTCGACGCATCATGCGTACAAATGTAGCTGGTGCGTTCATAAGGCCGAAAGGCATAAAATTCCATTGGAAAAGGCCTCTGGGAGTAGAGAAAGCGGTAAGAGGTTTGGCGCGTTCGGATAATGGAACTTGCCAATATCCTTTAGACAAATCAAGTTTAGTGAAAAAATGCGATTTAGAAAGACGAGTAAGTAACTCTTCTAGTAAAGGCATAGGTTCAGCATCGAACTTCGTAACTTGATTCAATTTGCGATAGTCAACGCAAAGACGTATGTTATTGTCTTTTTTTCGAACAATAACCATCGGCGAAGAATATGCAGAAGTGGATGGTTCGATTATTTGTAAATCTATCATTTCATCCAACTCCTTTTCAACCTGTGTTTGGAAATGTATAGGGATAGGATAAGGCCTAACCCTAATTGGAGTATGTTCAGTTAGAACAATGTCATGTTCAATGACATGAGTTTGTCCAGGGATGTCAGTGAGGACATCCTGAAATGTTTGTAACATAGACGAAACTTGTCGCCGTTCTCCTAGAGACAAATCAGGAGAAACAGTAACGTCTTTCCATGATTCACTAGAATGAAGTGGGATCATTGGAAGCGGGAGATTAACATCCGAAAAACTTGTTTCCTCATCCTGTATTACAGACAGTGATGAGTAATGACCATGTTTGACATGAGAATCGTCCGTTGCCTGGAAAATAGGCTGTAGATAGTCAGGACGTTCATGGAACTCCGTAAGCATATTGATGTGGAAGGTTTTATGCTTCCCGTTAATATCGACGATGTAGTCAACATCTGAAATTTTCGATGTTATATCGTACGGACCTTTCCAACTAATAAGGAGTCTATTTTCACGACAAGGTAGCAAAACAAATGCTTTGTCACCAGGACAAAGTTGTCGTAAAGTTCTCTTCTTATTAGCAAATTGTCTTGCCTTCTGCTTAGCAAACTCAGAAGAGGACGTTGCCAATTTGCATGCTTCGATAATCTTTTGTCTCAGCGCGATGACATACTCGTAAGAAGATTTTGTGTCATCGTCAATATTGTCAGCTGTTATAAGATCATGCAGCAAAGACATTGGGTCGCGCGCCAAAGACAAGTTCAAAGGGCGAAAACCCTGTATGTTCATTGGGGACCTCTCTGTACGCGAAGAGGGCCGCGGGTAAAACCCTATCCCAATCTTGAGGATGATCCTCAGTTATCTTCCCTAATAAGTTCTTAAGTGTTCTATTTAGTCGCTCGACCATCCCATTGGACATAGGATGATAGATGCTACTCAAAGATCTCTCTATCTGTAGAGTAGACATTACTTGAGACATGGTATCCGATATCAGTTGGGTGCCATGATCTGATAATATTTCTCCGGGGAATCCCAGCCGAGAAAATATAAGCCAAAGAGCATCTGCAATGTCAGCGGTAGTAATGCTCTTTAGAGGGATAGCCTCTGGCCAACGTGTGCACATGTCTACACACGTTAAGATAAACTGATGTCCTCTAGCAGATTTGATCTTAAATGGACCAATGATGTCTATCGCCATTTTCTGGAATGGACGAATAGGAATATCTGCAGCCTGAATAGGCGCAGCATGACGAGGACCTTTGGATTTGACTTCTTGACATACTTTACAGGATCGACAATAGATCCGTATGTCCTTGTTCACAAAAGGCCAAAAGAAAGCCGCAAGAACTCTTGACTTTGTACGGAAAAACCCATGTGACCAGCACACTGAGAGTCGTGTGCATGTTGTAAGATCTTAACTCTCAAATTCTTGGGTACAAGAATCTGAGAATGACTTGACTTAGTGGAGTCTTGCACCATACGTACAAGTACGCCATTCTTCATTGTAATCCAAGATTTACAATTTGAATCTTTATTCGGATCACCTTTTGTTACAAGAGTGAAGAATTTCTTAAGAGTCGGATCTTCTTCTTGTTGTTTTATAAACGAGTCACGAGAAATTACCAAGGGATCATCTTGGTTATGCACTTCATTATCTTCAACAGATGAAGTTTCAGGCATATTGAGAGCTTGAGCTCTAGTGACTACTGCATTAGCAGATTGCATATTTTGATTTTCCCAAACGGAAATTTGCTCCGGAGTGCATTCTTTGACTCCGTGAATGCGACCGATGATAAGATCAGCGATCGGATCCGGCAAAAGACATGCGTGTACATCTCCTGTGAAGAAAGGAGTAGCAATCCTAATGATAGCGGTAGAGTATTTCTCTATGGTGCCGCCAAATGTTACGCATTTGACTACTTTGCCTGTAGAATGAGAAGGATCTATGAGTGACTGCCTAACCCCAATAACCACATCTTGCATCCAGAATCAAAAAGTCCTTGAGACCCTGGATTGTATTTACTAAACCTTTGTGTTTCAACCGACAAGCAGAACCTCTCCACCCTCATGCCCGATTGACGCAGGAAGAGCGGGAAAGAGGATCCACAGCTTAAAGTAGACATGTGGTTGGCTCAAAATAATGTTTTGCATTTTTGTCCATATTAATATATAATCACCACCACCATAAAATCCAATTTTTCTGCCATCTCATCTACCCCACCACTCTTCCTTCCAAAATAAACTCTTACACAAACACAAACAAAATTAAACACTTTATTTACACAATCATATCCTCTAACTCCATTACATCTTCAAACATAAAAAATCCAATATACACCAATAACAACAATCCACTAACACAAACAATAAACCCACAAACACCCACCACACACTTTAAATCCACAAACTCCCAAATTAACACACACAAAACCAACACCATCTACACACTTACCAACATCACCATAATACACCATCCTTCCCCAATTCACTAAAAACTCCATCCAACCAAATTATCCCTAACATACCAACATCCCCCCCATCCACTCTTTCATACCTACAACACTTACAACTCCTCCTCCCATCCCATCAATTAACCCAATTAAATCACCATACCACTAACCAAAAAACAACCCCCACAAAATCTTACCAATTCCAAATATCTCTATCAACTTTAATACATTATAATCTCCTCCCCCA
>JAMPIV010000719.1:0-94681 GCA_024509875.1 Oreohelix idahoensis | reverse complement strand
GTACTTCATTGAAACTGTTACCGGTTCATGTATTGGTAAAGTGACTTAATTACTTCTAAAGTGAATGTTCATGTACCTAGAACGCTGGCATCGTTTTGGGTACCACAGTATTTCCTCTGAATTATTGTATAATAGTCTTATGAAATATGTTTACATATTTTTATACGTCTTTTTAACTTACACTATTTTCTATAATACTGCTAGCGTACCGCTTGAACTTTTATTTAATAGTGTCCGTGAAAGTAAGTTATATTCGATTATTAATATCGATTCCTTTGAATACGTGGATAATGTCCGTCCAAACTCCATGAGGCTTCTTAGCTTTATATGTTAGTTTACGAAAATATTGTTCCACGTACTGATTATTTAGCAGTTAAAAATTAAATTCATTATAGCTACATTGTTGTTTAAGCTAGAAATTATAATTTTATACTGCTTTCCACTGTAACTTTATCAGCTAGAGGAATATAAATCCGACTTATTAATATAATCACTCTGCACACAAGAAACTAGTGAAATATGAAATAAGGCGATTATCACTTTATCACTTCACAAAATACTAGATATAATATATTTATTTACCTCAAACACAGAAACTACAGGTAGTCGCAACAAATTTAAGAATTATATGCTGAATATTTTAAGGAAGTCTAGAAGAAGTTCGACCAAATTGACGAAACAAACTGAGTGAACTTCGCTAACAGCTTATCCTATTCTCCGAGGCAACCCTGTTCTTCTGCGAAATTAGAGAACTGAATGAAAATAAAGTTTAACGTTCTGGTTATAATCTATCAAACAGACAAAGAGGTGAACGTTTATTTCGGAAAACGAAATGCTCACCCCTTTCCTGGCTTTAACCGATTACGTTTAAACACCTTAAACGCATGCCGTATACTGCCCCGACTGACCGAGAGTGCGCGTGTCAAACGTTTGAGTCTCAGACGGCTCTGTCTCCAATGCCCGGCAGTTTTCACACTTCACGCTGACCATGGCCCACCATGAGGGTCTTGTCAGGTGGGATTTCCAGACAAATGTATGAAACTGCGCCAAAGAGACGTCATTTATCGTAATCGCACTTTTCCTGAGCGCTCACCGAGAACTACGTTTTGACAAGTGAGAATGAAACTAGACGAAAGTGTCGGCCTTATCCTTCTCGCCCCTCCTTGATAGCCAAACATATTCACAGTTATTTCGTCAATCTGCAGTGATTTACCGAAAAAAAGCATTCGACATGGCCAAATCGTAACTGGTGAGGACTGACCTCGTTACGTCTAACTGCGTTCCAAACTTACTTAATTACTTAGTCGTTCCCCTTCTACCGTGAGGTGTAGAGGTTTGGAAGAGAGAGCGCCAGACCATTCTATCAGCTGTCTTCTTCCTGGCCTGGTTCCATTCTAGTCCTCGGTCATTCAAAGATTGTCTAATGTTGTCCTCCCAGCGGACTCTGGGTCGTCCTGGAGGTCTGGATCCCTGGCTCTTTGTTTCCCATGCTTGTCGTGGTAGCCGATCTTCTCCCATTCTGCAGACATGGCCAAACCCTCTTAGTTGGGACTGTTCTATTTGGGTCTGCAGCGGATGGGATTTTAGGCCTTGACGGATCGTCTGGTTGCGGACCATGTCTCTTCTTGTTACTTCAACCACTTTCCTCAGATACCTCATTTCTGAGGTTTGGATCTGGTTTTTGTGGGTTGTAGTCATTGCCCACGACTCGCATCCATATGTCAAGACTGTGACATAGGTGGAGCGGTATACAGCCATCTTCGTTTTCTTACCAACCTCTTTCTTGCTGAGGAATCCACGATTTATGGCCTGAAAAAGTCTCCCATCCGCTGCTTTTCGAGTGGCCAACTCTTCTTTGATGCATCCCTTTCGGTCTATAATAGCTCCGAGATATTTAAAGTGGTCGACCTGCTCCAGGACCTGTTCTCCCAACTTAATCTGATGTTTTCTTTCTTCTCGTGATATCACCATGGATTTTGTTTTAGAGCTGCTTATGACCATCCCTCTCTTCTCCAGCTCTTCCTTCCAGACTTGCAGGTTGGATTGGAGATGTGCCTCTGATTTAGCAATCAGGGCAACATCATCAGCAAATGCCAGCTCCGAAATATAGACCTGTCTCATCTTCCAGTACCCCACTGAATACTTTCTTGTTCTCTCCTTACATGCCTTGATGACATCGTCCATAAGGAGTATGCCAAATCGTCTGGTGAGGGACTGACTCGTTACGTCATAACTGCGTTCTCAATTTAGAGAATTGAAACAGGTACACGTAAGAATGCGAAGAAAATATTTTTCGCAAACGAATGGATGGGAAAATAGTAATGTGTATAGTCGCAAACGTGTACGAATGCGAAAAACACAGGAAAAAAAAGATTAAAATGATAGTAAAATAGAGGATTACGGTTGAAAGAAGAAGAAGAGGATGTAGGTAATTAAATGATCATAACTCTCCGTGACGATATTGCATTCTATTTAGATAGATTTCAATTGGGTCGTGCGACTCACATAAGATAGTTAGTTGCTTATCCTTTACAGGACGTGGCAATCAACCCCAGCTTTTATTGGCTGTTTGTGATTTTTCTAGGCAGTTTTTTCATTCAGTAGTTTGCCATTGCTTTCTGAATGGTACGGCGCTTATACCATTGTTAAAAATCCACACAAAGCGATCTGCTACCAAACCGCCTGCAGCAGGTTTCGAACCTGGTGTATCTGGATTTACAAGACGCTACTATTCGTGATGGCCACTGACTGCTTTGAGGGGTCGGCGGCTAAGGATCAAAGAAGAGAAGAAGAATTATCTGGATTATGAAACTGCGTTCATATCCATTTGGCCACAGACGCCTGACCAACATAAGATAGACAAGTCACAATATTGTGATCAACTGGTAGGTTACTCATCTGGTGATGCTCAAAAGTTATGTATGTCAGTTAGAAGAGGCTGATAGAAAGAACTATGATGTTGTCAGAGCGGCCCTGATAAAAAATACCAATTGGATGAGAAGGTTATCGCCTGCGCTTTAAGTCTCTATTACCAGAGACAGGGAAAGACTTTCTCAGACTTCATATCAGAGATTCGCCTGACTTTTACACGATGGGTGGAATTATCAAAGACTGAAAAAAAAACATACGAGGCCATTGTTGACTTACTGCTTCGTGACAAAGTCATGTCATCAGTTAGTAAAAACTTTCCTTTTTACATGAGCGAAAACCTGCAAAACATAAAAGATATGGAACAATACTGTCGTCAATATGTTACAGCACATCCTAATGAAACAGTTTGCAACTCTAAAGTCGAAGAAGTTTTACCCGTTGCTTTAGCAACACCATATGGTTCCTAATTTTCGTCGAAATTTCAAAGACCTCAGCGCAATTTTGATAAAAGGAATAATCGTGATTTTGGACAGAACCAAGGGTGGTCCATCACGTAATGATTCTTCTCCAGGAAACTGGAGACAATCTAATAATTCCTCACATATTTTTGGTCCTAATAATTATAGGAACTTTAGAAAAGGTTACTACAATAGAAATTTTGATCAAAGGGGAAAAAATAATCGCAACTATGATAAGAAAAGATATAGACATTTATTAATCATAAATCTCTCTGCGACAACGACCTCTGCTCTGAAGTTACCAGAGAATTTTCCTGCTGCCAGTGACATCTTATTTTTGTGTACCAGTGCTTAAAAAGCACACCCCCCATCTTCTGTATAAGTACTACCTTCACAAACCCACTTCATCATTTACACATGTCATGTTACACCAGCAAATGTGATATTTGTTATGCAGCTTTTTCCTAATGCTAACAGCCCGAAGCACATAAAAAAAACCTATTTATGTAAAGCCTTACAAATGTGTGTTGTAAGTGTTATCGACCGTAATCAGTTGATTCAAACTCAAACCAGACATAATGGGAGGAGCTACAGTGAAATACCAGATAACAGAAAGAATTGCAGATTTTTAATAAACATGCACAAAAGTTAATTTACAACAGTAATTGTGTGCATTACCAGAGCATTTGATGGTATATTATAATATTGGCTGCCAAGAAAATGGTGAACACAATGGATTTTAATCCTATTTTTCAGTTCAATAAGACTTTTTTATTTTTTTAAGTTATGAGCTCAAAAGGTGAAACTAAAACTCACCATTTTGTCATAAAAACAATTTTCAGATTAGATTTTTGATAACTTTAGTAGATTCTGAGTTACGGAACATTTAAAGCTAGTATCTAAAAATGGTAATTCAATTTTTCAAAACTGTACAGTATTATTTGGAGTACCGGTAAATCAAAATGTTGATACTATATCAAATATTAGATCTGACAAAAGTTTTAACATGCAATGGTAAGTATCTGTGCCATATATCATATTTACTGATGAATAAAAAAGTTGTCAGAAAAATTAGTAGCATAAAACAATGTTCTGAGAAATTCACAGTTTTCTTTATGAGAAAAGTACAATTTCTTAACAAATTTTAATGTTCAAAGTCATAATACATATACATAGAATGTTGTCTGACCAATGACATTGAAGTATTTAGATTCAGGAGATTATTAATTATCAGAAAATACGCTAATCCATATTTTAATATTTTTTTTCTACATTGACTTAAAATGCACTAACACTAACACTCCGCCCCTGAAGTCACCACAATAACTCTACTCAAAACTTTAGGTAATTTCCTATTACTCGTGTTTTTTTGCTCCGCAGTGAATATGTCTAGTTATGTGTTGTTTCGTAGCAGTTAGGGTTAGGTTTAGGGTTAGTAATATTGTTAGGATTAGGGTTAACACTAACCCAAACCCCAATCCTAACCCTAACCTTAACTGCTACGAAAGAACACATAACTACACATATTCACTGCGGAGCAAAAAAGTACGAGTAATAGGAAATTGCCAAAGTTTTTATTAATGACTCAGCTTGACTTGAAATTAGTTAGGACAGACGACAAAAACTCTGAAAAGGAGTGTATCTTATCTTTATACAGGTCCATAACCTTTTATCCGAAAACACGAAAATTGAAATATTTTGAAAGTTTTTCTCTGGGTGACTTTAGGCTATTTTTAGGCAACTTTTGAGACACATTTAGGGTTAGTTTTCTAACGTGATTTGGGCGACATCTGGAAACCAAAACTATTCAGCCCAACAATGACCTAAAATTAGAGTATAAACTGAGGGTCTATAAAGGTATCTAAGTTCGCTTAAGATTAATCTTGGCAGAGTTGTAAATAGAAGGAAGGTGCTTCTATTTTAGGGAGTCTTCATGGAATACGTCAGAAATCAAGCACAACGCTGAATTTATCAAACAAATTGTATGACTGTCAACCTGTATGGGATCCCTGTACAACGTACGGGAAATTGACACTTTTAGCTGCGTACTCCCAGTCCCATACAAAGTCGTTGTATGGGTTGTCCAGACAAAAATATCGCCAATAATACGTTATTTGAAATAATTTTTTTTTTTAAATCCCGAGATTTCTTGGCGTTCATTTTTATAATGAGATCTCTTACAGCAACCAATCAAATCCTTTTATACCTTATGATTTTGCCAGTAAGTTTGAATTCTCTCAAACATTTTGGGCTCTCGGCGAGACAAGCAGCCATATTTATCGATATCTGTTATCAGCAACGCTTACGACTACCCCTCGACGCAATTTTTAAAAAAAAAGCTAATTATTTGATATTGTGTTCATAATTTGATGTTTGAAATGAAGCATCATGGCCCATATGGTTATGTTTAGCCTAATTTGCCTAGATGTCTATTGTTTAGTAGCAAAGTCAATTACGCGGGGGTATGTGTGCGATTGTCTTATGTTATTACTGTATTTCTTCTTTTTTTTTTAATGAATTAACGAATTTTTTATTATTATATTAGCGTGATCGTGGTGTTTGTGCATGTTACTATGCGTTTATAAGCTGTAAATATGATTTTCTATTTTCTTTTTGTTTTGTTTTTTCCCTGAGCAAAACGGTGAAAAGAGGTGTAGGCTACTTGACTTTTTTGGGTGGAAATACAGAACAGTGGGATGAGTTCTTCGATGCCATCAAAATACATCGCCATCGTCGTTAGCGTCAGAATTATAGTAACGAAGGCTGTGATAATGTCGCCACGTGCAGAGTACGAGCGACTTTATTGATGTTTAATAATACTGATGAAAATGAAATAGATGACATAGACTGACAATTATCTGTATTTGTTAGTGGTTATGTTAAATAAAAATAGATGATGAGGTTAGGACAGTACAGGTAGATTATTGAAATGCGCAGTATGTCAAAAGAAATTAATGATCAGGTCGAACTCCGTGATTGCAACAGTATATGTCAGCAGTGGTTCTAAAAATATAAGGGGAAAAGTCCTTCAGTAAGTTAGTAGTTACTAGTGCAAATAAACTGAGAACCCTTTTATTAATGAACTTAAATCATAAGCAGAATGCACTTGGATAAAGTCAACCGGATTCAATGTCTGTCGTCAGGTAGAATCGCAAGACAATCGTTAGCACAATGAAAAAATAATGCAGTTGGTTGATCAGGTTAGAGAGACCAGTTAGAGGGCAAATTGCCGACTAGAAGAGACAAGATTTTGTAGAAGTAGAAACATCTTTTAGACCATAAGAACTGCTGAAATTGTTAGTTAGAAACAGAACGAATAAAGAACCTCTCAATAGATAACAACTCTTCACCATTCAGCTCTAAGTCATCGGCGCCCGTCTTTATTTCCAAGGAGAGTTAAGTTGATAGCTAGTGCCTGCTTTTAACAGAAAGTTTACAAGAACATTGCAATAGTTAACGAACCATTTCTTGTCGACTAGTAGACACCATGGTACCACAATTCTTTAAGTCAGAAGGAAGATAACAATAGATCTGCAGGAAAGAGAAACTGTAACAGCTTATTTCCTCTTAAAACCCGCTGTAGATATTTATTAGGACGAAGACAGGACAGTTCTGCGTTTTTGAGAAGTTAATTGACTCATTTCCATGTTATTGTCAAATGTTGCTGTAACAAGAAGCTGCCAGAAATGAGCAGAGATTTAACGCCAAAAAAAAAACAGGCCTTAAAACGTTTCCCTGAATTTATTTCAACACAGTTCCTCTATACTCTGTGGTGACTTTTAATGCTACATGTCGTCTACGCTTCAGTTGTTATCAATGGTAACAGTAGATGTGCCTGTGATCGTTGAAGTTTTCATCCTGGTGATTTGTGATGTTAAAACGTCGTGCTTATGAACGTTTGCCTGATATTAAGACTTTTATTACCTGCCAATAAAGAAAAGATACTCGACCACAAAAACCCCGTATAATCAAGTTAATTTACCTATGTCTGGCACTTCTGAATAATGTCGGGCCATAGGTTTTGAGGCCGTCTTACACGCAGTTGAGTATTACTTTAATTATAATCCCACTATTATCCTGTTTATAGGTTCTCAAGACATTTTGGTTTCGACTATTATAAAGTCGAGTTTTCCTTGCTGGTTACTTTCAAAAGATCCTCAATACTTTCTCCAGTCCTCTTTATTGAAATTTTTCTGTCCTGGCCTGTTTGAAAGTGTCATCTTGACTCAGTGGAACACAGTGCCAAATTCTAAACTTGTGCTACAATATATGGGACTTTTCGCCCATGTTCTCCAACCTTTCTACGTGGTGAAAGTCCCCAATCAAACATAGTTCAGTTTAATATATTGTGGCTAGACCAAGCATTTTTAAACAAGTGACTTTTGTATATATCTTCTCTCCCCTTCCTTCTGATGACAACCAACAATTTCAAACTTCTCCCATATAAGGTATTGACACTATCACTTTTTAGATGACTCATGTCGGTAATTCATAACAGACCCTTCAGTTTGATTTGTTATTATAAATGCTAGCAAGCATGAGTCCACTCACGGTAATGTGACCTAATATCCTGCCACACCCAAGGTACTTTTGCAATTTATCTCCAGATTGTCAACATGATAAGTACGTCTGCCCAGCTTGGCACGCCAGAAAAAATCCACACTAGTGTTTGTTCAAACACAGGCAAAGCAGACCCATATGTCTGCTCCCAGCAGGGTTGTTTATGTTATCTCGTCTCAGGAAAGATAATGCGAAATGGCAACATAAAACCTGAGTCATGCATTCAAATAGTGAGAGAAAATACGGGTATAAAGAATAAATGAAAGGCACAAGATAGAAAAAAAAAAAAAAGACAGGTAGAACATGATGACAGAAGATGTGCAGATCATATATTTACCCTCAGGAACATTATAGAGCAGTGCTCAGAATGGCAGAGACAGCTGTACATTAACTTTGTTGATTTTGAAAAGGCTTTCGACAGCATACACAGGGACAGCCTATGGAAAATTCTGAGGGCTTATGGAATTCCCAGCCGCATTGTTTCCATTATAAAAAGCCGCTATTCTAACTTTACGTGCAGTGTTGGATCGAGTAATGTAACTTTCGAAGTGAAAACAGGAGGTCGACAGGGATGCCCCTTATCAACAACATTATTTTTGACAGTCATAGATTGGGTGATGCGCCAGACAACAGAGGGCAGTCCAAGAGGAATTAGATGGACAACTTTTTCTACACTGGAAGATTTGGAATATGCAGATGACATTGCACTACTCGCGCATTCACACCAACACATTCAAGACTAAACCGATAGACTGAATAAGTATGGCCAGCAGGTTGGCCTGAACATCAATATGAAGAAGACAGAGGTCATGACACTAAATGTGGGCAATCCTGAGCCAATAACAGTAAGGAACCAGAAGTTAGAACAGACAGACACATTTACTTACCTAGGAAACATAGTAACACCTGACGGCGGAACAAGCAAGGACATTAACAACAGAATGAATAAAGCGAGAACAGCCTTTGCTGTTCTCAACAACATTTGGAAGTCTTCCCAGTACAGCACAAACACTAAATTAAGACTGTATGAGAGCTGTGTACTTTCTGTGCTTCTTTATGGTGCGGAATGTTGGAGAGTAACAGAGAAGGAAATGTCGAAACTGTCCTCCTTCCACACAATCTGCCTAAGGAAAATTCTCCGAATCTTTTGGCCAAACACCATCAGCAACCAAGAACTACTTATTCGGAGTAACCAGGAGGACATGCACACCATCATAGCTGGCAGACGCTGGAGTTGGGTTGGCCATGTCCTCAGAAGGGACCCTGATACCATCACAAGAACAGCTATGCTATGGACCCCCGAGGGAAAGCGAAAGAGAGGCCGACCTAAAACAACTTGGCGGAGAACTGTGGAAGCTGAGATGCAAAGAATGAACCACAGTTGGGGCACTGTACGAAGGATGGCCGCCGACCGAGCAAGGTGGAATCACTTTGTTGCTGCCCTACAAGACGCCACCAGGCGTGATGGCCGCTGACTGCTTTGACGGTTGGCGGTTATGGATCAAAGAAGAAGAAGAAGAAGAACATGATGAAATGGAGAGCATGGCCATTTTATGACTGTCCTTTAGACATGGACTTGGTAGTGTAATATTTATCCGCATGGTTAACTAAGTGCTCACAGAAGAATACACATAGGCAAACAAATGGTGCACTTGTATGTGTGTGTGTTTTTGTTTTGTTTTTTGTTTTTGGTTTAGCTCAGAACCAGAAGCTAAAAACACTCATATTCACACCAAAGAGAAACCATCTATGTGTGATGTTTGTGGTGCATATTGCTATTAAAGTACCCTATTTGCTGGCCTGTAAGACCCCTTTTACCATGGGCATTTTTGGGGGGAAATATAATTTTAATGCATCTCATCATACATTTATTGAAAAAGAAAAATTGAAATAATTTTCAGGGAATTGGTGTGTAAACAAAAATCTATCAAGAAAAAAAATGTAGAGTTACATTAAAAGGTTTTAATCTTCATTCTCAAAACCCCAAAAATCTTTTTCAGAGCTAGATAAGCTTGTGGGAATGGGTTCACTTGCAATCACTGTACGTTAACAGGCAAGAATTGGGCAGAGTACACACATAATCAAAGACTAGCAGACTTTGGCCGATCAAAATTCTACCTGAAATTTCAGCTTTCAATTTATAAAACACCCTGATTTTGAGACACATTTTTAAGGGAAAAAAGTGAGTCTTATATGCCGGTAAATAGGTTAAATCTTCCAAAGAACACATATGAGAGAGAAACCTGACATTTTTGGCATACTATATTTTCATCATAAGACCTTAAGAGCACACAGTAGTGTACATACAGGAAAGATATCCTTCTATTGTCAAATTTGTGCTTCTTTGTTGATTAAGACTACTGAAATATCACACTCAGAAGTAACTATAGAGAAAAATGGCATAAGGAACACGCAAGCTCCAATAAAGCAGAACAATACTTTATCTTAGCAAGCAGAGATCAAGTGATAATTTTCAAACTAAGAACCAGCCATTGCAGATTTGAATACCATCTGTACAACAAATTGAAAATCGGACAGACAGAAAATGTGGAGAAGACAAACAGTAGAACACATACTCTAAAACTGTCGGCTCTACAAGAGGAGAAGGGTGGCAGCATAGCCTTATCCAACTCAGTTGAGTAAGAAACTATATGGTGATGAGAGAAGCTTGAGATGGACTGCCAGATTTATAAGAGAGATAGATGTGGTTATTTGAGAGTGAACAACGAGGAAGACTAAGATATGGCACTCTAATATCAACTGTAAAAAAACATGAAATAAATGGAACGTTGGTAATCATCCTTTTCAAAGCATTTGACAATTGAAATGTTATAGCTTTAATTTTAAGTAGGTCATTAATTTTTCTCCTCTCTCTCTCTCTCTCTTTCTTTTTCATTCTATCTTAAATATGTAATTGCTTCCTGTCCCTTTCTCTCTCTCTCTCTCTCTCTCTCTCTCTCTCTCTCTCTCTCTCTCTCTCTCTCTCTCTCTCTCTCTCTGTATGAGTGTGTATATTACAAGCAGTAATCAAGTGTTAATATTAACTATTTACTGTTTCAGCGAAGACTGTTTTAATTTGAAAATATATTTAGAATTGTATTATTGCAGTGCAGTCATACCTATTTCTTTACCCTGATGAAAAAATGATTTCATTCTTTTGTTTGTTCAGTCCCACATGTTACCATATAATTTGAATAATATCACTGTAGATGTGTCAATATCTACTTTGATGCCTCTACTGGAATGCCATCTTATCCAGCAGCATTTCCATCTTTTAGAAGATTTATATTTTTCTCTAATTCTTACTTATTTGGTCTTTTACAGTCGTTCTGAGTCTGCTAGCTGGATATCAGTGTTATTTTGTGAAGCTAGTATATTTAGAAGTCCCCCAAAATGTTCTGTCTATCTCTTAACAATTGTTCTGTTATTTTCTAAGTAATGTTTCCATTCTTGTCTTTGATGAGGCCATTTGTTTGTTTTGTCTTTGATGAGACCATTTGTTTGTTTGTATTTTCATATTAGCTCTATTGTGCTGCTGTTCAAATGTCTCAGGTTTCCTTTGCCTGCAGCTTCCTCTACCTCTCTAGGCAACTCATAAGTATATTTTGTTGTGCCTTTTTTAAATGTTTTCTCTTATCTCTTTGTTCACGACAAAGAGATGTGAACATATATTTCATGAGGCTGAGCTTTGAAACTTTTGATTTTGCTTGTTTAATTTTGTTTTCTTGATTTTTGTTCTGCCCTTTATGTTGCTTATGGTTTCTGTTGTTATCCATGTGTTGTGATGGCATTTTCTTTTCCCCAAGTACTTCTGCATGTCTCATTCCATATAGTATATATCTGTTGCCAGTGGTCTTCTGTATTAGCTACTTCATCTAGCTGTTGGAGTCCTTGATATATTTTGGATATTGTAACTGTAAATATGTATTTTGTCACTTCTTCTTCTTCTTCTTGCGATCGCATCTTTGATGATTACACCGTCAGACGAGTTCTCATGATGAATTCGACTGTTGTTTGAAGTTCCTCTTTAACTCCATATAGCTTTGAGTTTAGTGTTGAGTCATTCGGCCAGTATATCTTTCTTAACTGGTCATACAGAGGACAGTCCTGTAGAACATGCTCAGCAGTTTGTTCGTTTAATCCACATGTGCACAGTGGTGAAGCAGACAATCGTAGCTTGTGCATGTGTTTATTCAGTTTGTTATGCCCTGTCCTGAGTCGAAAAATAGTTATCTGTCCCTGCCGGTCGAGAGTGTGATAGTCGTCTTTGGGTTGGTTCTGTTCTCTTCTGATAGTCTGGATAGCTCTCTTTTTCTCAAAGTATGTGACTTCATTATCTTCTTGTTCACATTCTCCTCCCTTTTTTGCAAGTTTATCTGCCTTTTCATTTCCGGGTACACCACAATGAGATGGTACCCACTGAAGTATGGTTCTCTTTTTGGCAGCTACCTTGTTTAGTTCATTTCTCAGATGCGGGAGTTTACCACCCTTGAGAGCTTGCAGGACAGACAGTGCATCTGTGAGGATGACTACCTGGTGGCAGTCAGAGTTGGTGTTATAAATCATATTTGCAGCTTGCTCTAGAGCTTGAACCTCAGCTGTATAGTTGGAACAGAATTTACCAGTGGGAATGTGCCTAGTCTCATAGTGGTTGTCAGGATATGAGATAAAGATACCGGCACCTCCATTCCTAACAGCATTAGTTGCTGATCCATCTGTATAGGCATGTATCCATGATTGATCGGGATAGCTTTCTTGGATCATACTCAATGTAGCAGTTCGTTTTTGCAGATCATTATACTCACATCCACTTGTGAGACCACTGACTGATGTATTAATTTGGAGGGCACTGCTGGCCTGCTCCCATGGTACAGGGTATAGGGTGGGCTTCAGTGGTGTTGTCTTCATGGATAGGTCTTCTTGATGCTGTCTTATAAGTCTTTTCCCCCGATGCACAAAGCTGCTACGCTTTAGACGTCCCAATGCCAGATCATCTAGTCTTGCCTTCATTGGGTGCATTGGCATACTGTTATACTTTTCCATCTGGATCATGGTTTTTGTGTCTCTTCTATGGGACAATGTCTGTAATCCAGCAACCTTCTGCATCTCTGTTATTGGTGTAGTTTTCATGGCTCCTGTAATGAGCCTGAGAGCTTGATTTTGCACCTTGTCCAAAGACTGCAGATGTGAGTTAGCAGCTGATGACCATGCTGCTGAGCTAAACTCTAAGTGTGGTCTTATTACTCCATTATAAATCTTCTTTAGATTTCGTTCATTTGCTCCCCAGTTGGTACCTGCTAATTTTCTGAGTATGCCTAGTCGCCTTCGGGCCTTTCCTTCTGCATTTTCAATATGCTTATTCCATGTAAGCCTTTGGTCAAATGTCACCCCAAGATAGGTGGGTAGCTTTCTTCCTTGATCACGGTTGTCCCTAGGTGTATGTTAGCTGATTTGTCCTTGGGGGCGAGGGAGAACAGTGTTGTGGAGGTTTTGTCTGTGTTTATTGTGATAAGCCATTTCTCTGCCCATGACACTAGCATGTCTGCTGCCCGCTGCATTCTATAATTTGCTGTGGTGACATTTTCATCAGCGCACCAGAGTACTAGGTCATCTGCATATAAGGCAGCTTTCACTCCTGCAGGGAGATCTTTCACCAGGTCATTGATGTAAACAAGGAAGAGTGTTGGGGAAATTACTCCTCCTTGAGGTACCCCCTGATGGAGCAACACTTTTCTGCTCTGCAGACCGTCAAGAGTGACTCTAGTTCTCCTGTTATGCAAGTATGACTGGATCCATTTCATCATGTTGCCTTGGATTCCACTTCTCCTAAGTTTTGCAATGAGGCCATCTTTCCACACCTTGTCAAAGGCCTGCTTGAAGTCGACCCAGATCGTTAGGACCTTTTTCTTCTCCTGGAAGGCATCTTCTATTGCTTGAGACAAGTAAGTAACTTGGTCTTCTATACTGTAGCATTCTCTAAATCCAGCTTGTTCCGGCACCAGGATCTGCTCAGACTCTAAATACCATTTCAATCTGTGGTTGACTATTCGCTCCATAGTCTTCCCAACACAGCTTGTGAGACTGATTGGCCGGTAACTTGCAGCCTCGGTCTTACATTTCCCTTTCTTTAGTATGGGTATTGTGATGGCTTCTCTCCATACTTGGGGTACCGTTCCTTTCAACCAGCTGTGGTTGAATATCTCAAGCAGTTTTGTCTTTGCTGCTGAGCTCAGATTTACTAGCATTTCGTTGCTGATTTTGTCTGGGCCGGGTGACTTTTGAAACTTAAGCTTGGAAATAGCCTTCTGTAGTTCTCCTAGTGTGATGGGTTCCCTCATTGGGGCAGGAGTATCTGTCTGTCCCATGGTTGCCAGTATTTCTTTTCTTATCTCTCTCTGATGATCTATGTTAATGGGTAAGTTGCTTTCTGAACTGTATCTTCTAGCAAACAAGTCTGCAGCTTGTTTTCCTCTGAAAAGTTTGCCACCTTCATCCAATGTGATAGTCTGCCTAGGTGAGGAACGCTCTTCATTTAGAGACTTGACTAATCTCCAAAGTTTCCTGCCGTCTTTCTCAAGGTTCAGCGATGCCGTTTTAGTTCTCCAGCTTTTCCGTTTTTCTTCTAGCTTTGTTCTCTGAAACTCTGCTACAGCCTTTTTCCATTTGTTGTGAGTTTCAAGTGAAGGCTGAGACTCTGCGTCCTTTCTAGCCCTGTCCATGGCTTCCTGACGTTCTTGGAGTGTGCTGGACCAGTATGGTATGTAGTTACGCCGGCATCCTTTGGGAATGGTTTCTTTTGCAGCTTGTAGTATGCATCTGTTGAAGTCTTTTACCACTTCATTAATGTCTCTGTTCTGTACCTTGAGGGTAGACAGCAGCGTGTTCACCTGATGCCTGAATAAACCCCAGTTGGCTTTTTTGTAGTTCCATCTTGTAATGGCTGGGCCTGTACTGAGAGTTGCACTCTGGACAGTAAGAAAGATTGGGCGATGGTCGCTTCCCCCTAGTTGGTCTCCTACTTCTCTACTAATAGATCCAGCTATATCTGGTGTGGAGAAGGCAAGATCTGGTGTTGAAGTTGTGTGCCATCCTCTGGAGTAGAAGGTAGGAGTATCTGTGGCATTATTGACTAGGATTAGGGAGTGATCATCTTGCCAAGTTTCAACCTCTTCACCTCTGTGGTCCAGATGGTTATAGCCCCAGCTCTGGGAGTGGCTATTAAAGTCTCCAACTGCTATAAAGTTGGTGGCTGGTACCTGTATAGAGCTGAGACTCAGGGGTTTGTTGTTCGGACAGTAATAGTTCAGGAGTTCTATTTCCATCTTGTCTACCTTTATCTGCAACAGCTGATATTCTGCTCCATCCATGAAGGTTTTCCTTTCGTGTGCTGGAATGTTATTCCTTACAAGAGTAAGTACTCCTCCTTTTCGTCTATCTTTT
Organism: Oreohelix idahoensis; assembly: GCA_024509875.1. Classification (NCBI taxonomy): domain Eukaryota; kingdom Metazoa; phylum Mollusca; class Gastropoda; order Stylommatophora; family Oreohelicidae; genus Oreohelix; species Oreohelix idahoensis. The sequence goes on along the minus strand of JAMPIV010000719.1, from coordinate 79,352 downwards.
CTGTCGGATCTGAAGCATTGATATCCCCTTATTTTAAAGGTTTGATCTGCTTTCAAGTGAGTCTCTTGGATACAGCAAACACTGACTTGCTTCTCATACAAGATGTTTTCCAGCTCTGTCTTTTTGCTGTATCCAGCCTGCTTGCTGTTCACTCCCTCTGCATTCCAGTGCATCATGACAAGTGGCACTCTGGGTTTCTCTTTTTCTGTTTTGTTTTGGTCAGTAGTTCTCCTCCGCCGTCTGCTGACTCCACAAGACGGTCTAGAGGGTCCTCCAGTAGCTGAGGGTGGGCTCTGTCGAGGCTCAGAGCCCGGCACTGCACCTGCCTGGTGGAGCTCCACAGGGCGAGCACCAGTACGAGATTTATTTGACGGTGTACTCTCCATAGAAACAAAAAAGCGAGTTGCGTGATACTGTGGTTTCCGGTGCGCCTTCTGGCCCAGTATCTATGACTTTAGCACCTGTTCAACGGGAGAGTGGGCTCATCCCTAATCTGTTTATGTTCCCAGTAGTAGACTATTCGCAAGCAGCCTGGGGGTGTCACTGCTCTGCGCGGACCTTGTTTACCGAGGCTGCGTCCGAGCTCGTATGGTGAAAATATGGTTGCATTATCTTCAAAATAGCCCTGTCTTTCCTGCCATCCTGCAACTTTGAGTTAGGGAGTTCTGAGCTCCAGTCTCTTTCCCAGGCATTTTATCCTGGCCTGGCACGCATACAGAGGACCCCACTTCTGGTTCTAAGTTAGCAGTTGGGGACAGGTGGGGTAGCACACTGTGCATTCCCCGTCATCCAGGGGGCTCTCCAACTATGCAGAGCTTGCACAATGCTGTGCTCTGGTTCTGGGCTCACCCAAGGAATCCTCACGTCCTGCACAGAGCCACTTCCAGATACCCACCACCTGCCAACCCCCCATTGTAGAAATCTCCTGCATGCGGCCATCCAGTCAAGAGCCAGTATTAAGTCTGGTGCCCAAGTGATTCCCCCAAGCTCAGTGTGCAATTCTGGGTTCTCATCATGCTGCAACACAGGGGGGATTGTGGTGCTCAGCCATCTCTCTCAACTCTGCACCGATAAATGACATCGGGGACTTAACTGTGTCTCAGTACTGGGAGGCCCCGTTTCCGGGTACACCACACACAGCCAGTTGAGGCAACGGTCGCCGTGGGCGTTATTTTGTCACTTGATTTCTGAGATATCCCACATTAAACTATCATCTTTAGCTATGTATTTTTTTTATATCTTATGAATTGTATCTTCATTTTAGTTTACAGAACATGGTAATCTGATGCACATCTACTCCTCTGCATACATTAACATTATGCATCGATGATCTGAATTTCTTCTTTCTGCAAATGTAATCAATCTGATTTTCCATTCTGTGGTCTAGTGATATTGTGGTATTCTTTTATGCTGCAAGATGCTTCCTCCTATAGTCATTTAATTTGAATTAAAGAAGTTTATGAATAGTTCTCTGTTACAGTAGTCATCAAATTAGCACAAACTGATTGACAAGAAATGCTGGAGCTGGGTTGGCCATGTCCTCAGAAGAGACCCCGATGCCATCACAAGAACAGCTATGCTTTGGACCCCTGAAGGAAAACTAAAGAGAGGCCGACCAAAAACAACCTGGCGGAGGACTGTGGAGGCTGAGATGCAAAGAATGAACCAGAGTTGGGGCACTGTACGAAGGATGGCCGCCGACCGAGCAAAGTGGAATCAATTTGTTGTTGCCCTACAAGACGCCACTAGGCGTGATGGCCACTGACGGTCGGTGGCTAAGGATCAAAGAAGAAGAAGAAGATTGACAAGAAGCCTTAACAAGTGTAATCATCATCATATTCTATTGACTCCCATTTGAGCACATGCCTTCAATAAATAACTTAGCCTTCCTGTCATGTCAGTCTGTTCTAGCACTTTCTATGGCTTCTTTATCCCTTTATTCTTTCTCCAGTTATCTTCTCTATTGTCGTAGATTTTTTATAGGAGAATTAAGACTTGGGTTGGTCCCTTCTGAATAGATTAGAATAAGTGGTAGTCCCAGTGAGAAGTAGTAATAGCAATAGATTTCCACGAGTGGGGTGGTAGAATTGTGATAGAGGCTGTCTCTGAGAGCGAGAAATCTTCTCTCTCTCTCTCACCTATCTTCTACGACAGATTTAGAGTAGTCAGACAGTCTAACACATATACATTAAATATATATATTAATATTTCTCCAACCACTCACGTGCACGCACATACAAGTGACGGCAGGTAGACACACAGACGTGGGAAAACTATAACAATGATTATATAGATATTTAGAACGAGCTGACCAACACGCTGATTAATTTATTGTTAAGTTTATTTATCATAGTAAACTTACGTCACAACATGTAAAATTACACCAAAAAGGCATAAACACAAAGTCATAAACAAATCAAGGAATGCTACAAGAACTGGTAGACCCACAGTTATGATCTTCCCTCGATGGATAGCCCACAGTCCCGTTAGGAGAAAGATGATAGCACAAAGAGTCCCAGATACATATGATTGAGTCTAAGAGTTTTCCCCGTTTAAGGTATGAACAGACCTGATACTATAATCTAGTTTAAGGGAAAATATAGTTATCAAAACAAACTTGCATGAAGAAGGTTATGACAGCAAATAGGTGCCAAAAATACAACGGTAAAAATAACACTCAGACCTGCATTCACTCTATTCATTCAGCCGTGGCCACGTGCGCACATTCGTCCAGGCACGAAAGTTAGCAGAGCACAGTGTCACTAGCGTAGGTTTCTAGAAATGAGGAATGTCAGGTCGGGTGCCTTATCTCAGTATATGACTATATTTGGTCACCACACTACTAGTCAAAACTCTGTCAGAATATTACTGATATTTTGCTTGCCACAACGGGCTGAACTGTACTTAAGTGTTATTCTGGAAGAATTAAATCTGGCGCGATAGGCCTTTTACTTCATTTAACTGTTACAGTTCATGTAATGAAAGTGCTTAAGTTCTTCACAGATAATGTTCACGTACTAGAACGCTGGCAAAGATTGGGTCACCCCAGTATTCACTGAATAAGGGAAAAAACACATATAAATAATTTACATACTATGTACTCGGATATAACTGATAATTTTAAATTGCAAGCGTAGTGCTTGACTTATCATTTAAATTCCCGTGAATTAAGTTATATTCACAAAAATCGCTCATCATGAATTAGAAATACAACGTATTCCGTCAACACTCAATGATGAACAGTTATAAGTTAGTTTTAATAAAAATATTCTCGTCTGAGTATTTGCAGTCAAGTTAAATTCCTTTATTTAGCTACAATGAGTTTAAAGCTAGAAATTATAATATATTCCGCTTTCCACTGTAACTCGTCGACTAGAGAATACAACCGACTTAATAATTTAACTCTCTCTGCACAAATATAACTAGCAAAATGAAATAAGCGATCTAACACTTTAACACTCACAAAATACTAGATAAATAATATAAGATTTACCTCAACAGAGAACTACTAAAAACTTAAACCACTACGATCATTCTAAATGACATCTCTATTAACAGAGATTCTAGAAATCGAACGAAGGCTTGTTCTAGTCTTGACTGCGAAGTTACTGAGTGAAAATGAAATCTAACTCCCTCCAGTATATATGAAACACCAGACAAAGATCTACGCTATTTCCATAAACTACGCAATAGCCTCCCCTTTCCGTCTTTAACACTTACGTACCTTAGACGCTGGCAATAACATGCCAAACCCGTGTCTTCGCACCTTACGCCACCTATCTGACTGTGAGCGCGCGTGTCAGAGGCGAAATGTCAGACACTCTGTCTGCTCTGAGCGAGCATGGCTGGCGCGATTCACACCTCCGTCTAACTATCGGACAGTGAGCGCTCATGTCAGATGCGAATGTCAGACTACCTGTCTCCACTACCTGGTTCCAAAGGTTGTTATTGCCGGGAGTTGTAGTGAGGAAAAGCTCTCACTGCAGATAAAATACTTCTATGGCACGCGCCTCAAACAGCCTCTGACAACCAAGTCCAGCACCCGGCCTTCACGTGTGGCTCAATTTGAGCCCGGCGGAACTGTTTCCACTGACGGGAGAAGGGGCAAAGGCGAGCGACTGGCGCCTTAAATCAGCAGCTTTGGGCTGGTAGGGCTCGTGATCCTTGGTTGGTAGCTTATCTAAGAGAAGGAACTTTGAATTCAAACCACCGCTGCCTTGCGGGAATATCCATTTATGGAATTGGCTTCGGGAGTAAACCCTGAGGATAAATCCGGAGTCGGAGTCCCTAAGGCAGTCTAATGTCGATTCGACATTATTCTGGCAACTCCTGCGACATGGCTGGTACCAAACTGTATCGGTGTTGAAGGACTTTCGTGTGGGGTTACTGGTTGTGTTGCCTGAATTCTGATCGTGCTAATGTTCTTACGCGAATGGGGTGAACCTCACCTTCGGTTTGTCGTAATGCCTGAACTTGGCATCAAGATGTAAACAACTGTTCATCTTATTAACTCAGCAACTTGACATAAAATACGTAATTCATAAGGTTGAATGGTGTAACGTGATTCAACGAATAATGCCTCCGGTTCGAGTCCTTCACAATTTAATATGGATTACACACATACATAAACAGTTCAATTCACACATGAGGTACATGCATCAATCAATCAATAGCGTAGACTGCTGTTTTACGTGTCAATGTCCGTTTAAGGATACAATGCAGTAATTGTCGTCAGAACATCACAGCTATATGCACGCGCAGATAGAATGGCTACCTGCCGACAGTGAGACTGTGAGTCTAATTACTTCGTATAAAGTAGACGATTATCTTTCTCCTTCCAAGGATTTAGTTAATCACTAACCTCCATAAGTTTCCTCTCTCGTAGAGTTCTAGGACTGACCCTGGTCCTGCATAAATACACATATAAATGGCTATATCATGCCATTAATTTGGAAGGCTAGAAAAACGCAGCTATTCAGCTTGACGGTCAAAGTAACAAAGGGTAGCGTCTCCTAGTTACCGACTGTGACCCAAACAACGCTAGACACGTCATAATCGATCGTGTATGGAGCGTTCAATAATTGAAACATCTATCGCAATATATTAAATGTCTTAACCTTTACAATTGCACGTCTGCTAACCTTTAGCAGACGGCGTTAATAACATATACCGTAACAATCGGCTACTGCCGTTCCTTTGGATCTACCGGCTGTGTGGAGAGGGGGAACATGCTGCATGGGCAACAGCTTGATCTCCATATAACTGTGCCCAAGCTCGCGCCCTGGAGAGGACACTCCAGCTTCACCCTATAGGTGTCGGCAAAACACGGGAAGTAGCAGTTACCGGTTATAAGCATTTTGCCCAATTGGCGTAGGGCATGGCGCCAGGGGCTACTTCCGACAGTGGGAGAGGTTCTAGGATCTCACTGGACAGCTACCGCCCACTTCAAGCTGGGCAGCCCCAGTCAATAAGGTGTTGTCCCGCCACTGTCTGCTTTCCCCATTGGGTGCATGGGGATTAGGGTCAAACCCGAACTGTGGACAGAAAATTTTGCACCAAGCAATTATCGAAAAAATAGAAATAAGCAAACTCTCAGATTGGAATGCTGGAACGTCCGGACTATGTTGACTGGACTATCCGAAAACCTACAGGATGTAAACGATGTAAGGAAGACAGCCATAATTAATGATGAGCTTAAACATTTTATTGGCAAGGGAAAGATCTTAATAAAGCTAGAGAACACGGAGTAGGTTTTGCGGTCAAAAAATCGCTAACTAAAATGGTTGAACCAGGCGAGAATGGATCAGAACGCCTGTTAACGCTCCGCCTGCAAACTAGCACAGGTCCCATCACCCTTGTCAGTGTGTATGCTCCTACTCTGTACTCTGCCTCAGAAGCTAAAGATGAGTTCTACGAGAATCTAACAGCAATTATCAAAAGCATACCTAGACAAGAACAGCTTGTTCTCCTTGGTGACTTTAACGCTAGAGTGGGTGCCGATAATGGTTCATGGCCTTCATGTCTGGGCAGGTTTGGTATTGGCAAGATGAATGAAAATGGACAACGGCTCTTAGAGTTGTGCGTCCACCATGACCTCTGCGTGACCAACACCTACTTTCAGACAAAACCCCAGCATAAGGTGTCATGGAGACACCCACGATCCAAGCACTGGCACCAACTTGACCTGATTCTCGTCAGAAGGCCACTCCTCAGGTCTGTGCTCTCCACGCGCTCGTACCATAGTGCAGACTGTGATACAGATCACTCCTTGGTTTGCTGCAAAATCAGAGCACAACCAAGAAAACTCTATCGTGTCAGACATGAAGGGAAACCACGCATTGATACCAGCAAGATGTCAGACCCTTTCATGATCGCTCAATTCACTGCGACCTTCGAGAAAGTGCTCAGTAGCCCTCAGCATGGTGATACTATTACAGAGAACTGGGAGCATCTACGGAACACCATTTAAAGTACTGCACTTGCCACCTTTGGTAAGAAAACAGCATAGTCAAATGACTGGTTTGATGCTTCATCATATGTGATGGCACCTGTCATTGAAGCTAAGCGCAGTGCTATGAATGAATACAAACGTTCACCGAGTGCCAGAACCCTACAGATCCTGAGGGCTACGAGAAGCAAAGTTCAACAAACTGCTCGACGCTGTGCAAATGACTACTGGCTCCAGCTCAGTGAGAGCATCCAGATCGCAGCGCAAACAGGCAACATTAGACAAATGTATGACGGTATAAAGAAAGCACTTGGCCCCCATAAAAGTAAGACGGCACCGCTAAAAACCATCAGCGGAGAGAAGCTAACCGATAAGGGTAAGCAGATGGAGAGGTGGGTCGAGCACTACTCTGAGCTTTACGCTAGAGACAATACCGTTACGCCTGCAGCCCTTGATGGTGTCAACAGTCTGCCAACTATGGAGGAGCTGGATGCCGAACCAACATTAGAGGAACTCAGCAAGGCCATTGATAGCTTGGCCTCTGGCAAAGCACCAGGCAGTGATGGGATTCCTCCTGATTTAATCAAATGCTGTAAGAGCACGCTATTACATCCTCTGCATAGGATGCTGTGCCAGTGCTGGGAAGAGACAACTATTCCTCAAGACATGCGAGATGCCAAGATTGTAACACTGTAAAAAAATAAAGGAGACAGAAGTGATTGCAATAACTACAGAGGCATCTCTCTTCTTAGTATTGTTGGTAAGGTTTTTGCCAAAGTCATCTTAATGCGACTACACAAGTTAGCTGAGCGCATATATCCAGAGTCACAGTGTGGATTCCGAGCTGGCAGATCAACAACAGACATGATCTTCTCTCTCCGCCAGCTTCAGGAAAAATCAAGAGAGCAGAAAACAGCATTATATATTGCCTTTATAGACCTCACAAAAGCATTCGACCTGGTTAGTAGGGATGGACTCTTTAAAATCCTCCTGAAAATAGGCTGCCCTTCTAAAATGCTGGAAATGATAAAGTCATTCCATGACGGCATGAAGGGAACAGTCCAATATGCTGGAAGCACGTCACAGCCCTTTGATATACGAAGTGGCGTTAAACAAGGCTGTGTTCTGGCTCCGACCCTCTTCGTAATCTTCTTTGCCTTACTCTTGAAACATGCATTCAGAGATGCAACTGAAGGAATATGCCTTCACACTAGGTCAGATGGCCGTCTGTTTAATCTTTCAAGGCTGAAGGCAAACACAAAAATCAGAAGGGTCACTATAAGAGACTTGTTGTTCGCTGATGATGCTGCAGTCGTCACTCAAAGCCAACAGGAGTTTCAGAGCTTGATGAATCGCTTCAATAAAGCATGCAAGGACTTTGGCCTCACAATAAGTCAAAAGAAAACGAATGTGCTGAGTCAGGATGTGGGTGCTGCACCAGTTATCACTATCGATAACTATGAATTGGCAGTGGTGCACCACTTCACATACCTAGGGTCTACCATCAATGACAAACTCTCACTGGATACAGAAATCGACAGCCGCATTGGCAAAGCTGCAGCTACCTTTGCCCGCCTCACATCGCGTGTTTGGGGAAACTCTAAACTCACAATGAAGACCAAAGCTGCGGTATATAATGCCTGCGTCACCAGCACACTCCTGTATGGCAGCGAGACCTGGACGACCTATGCTAAGCAAGAAAGAAGGCTCAATACCTTCCATTTGCGGTGTCTACGCCGCATCCTCGGCATCTCGTGGAAAGATAAAGTGACAAATGTTGAGGTGTTGTCACGTGCTGGCCTTCAAAGTATGTATACGCTTCTTAGACAGCGCAGACTTCGCTGGCTTGGCCATGTTCGCCGCATGGAAGATGGTCGCATCCCAAAAGATATCTTCTACGGACAATTAGCAGATGGCAAGAGAACAGTTGGGCGACCAACAGCTGAGGTTCAAAGATGTGTGCAAGAGAGATATGAGGGCACTGGACATGGATCCAGCAACATGGGAGGATGAAGCTGCCGATCGCACTAAGTGGCGATGCTATTTACGGCGCCACCTCAGATTGGGTGAAGAGAGGCTCACACAAGAAGCAGAGGTGAGGAGAAAACGTCGAAAGGAGCACCAGAAAAATAAGCAGCTGAGGGCTGTCACCTCAGGGGCGCATTCCCATAGTCAGTTATGACTGAAGGAGCTATTATTATTATTGTTATTATTATTATTATTATTATGTCTCCACGGCAGAGGACAATTTCCCACTTCGCCGGGAGCTAGACTGACGAAAAACTCTCGTGACAGCTGCAAATGTAGACAATTTGTCTGCTCATCATGTCTGATTATGAAAGTTAATCACACATCTCGTCCACTGACGTCTACGTAATCTACTGCGTTTCTAAATGAGAACGAAACCGGTAAAGTGAGAATGCGAAGAAAATATTTTTTGCAAACGAATGGATGCGAAAAATACAGGAAAAAGGTAAAGAGTGAATATAAAAATAGAGGATACGGGTGAAAGAAAAAGAAGAGGATATAGGCAATTCAATGATCATACAACCTCTGTGACATCTATGTTTTTTTTTGTTCTCCCCTTACTATGGTGGTTCCAGTATAGGGACAGTCTTGTAATGTTTTCATCTGGTTTTCTCAGTTATTCTTTAAGAAGGATTATACACTTCATGTCTTGATAAGTTTTAACAAATGCTAACATTCAAAATGTTGCTTGTCACGGCACGTTTATTAGCTGTGGAGTGCATATGTATTGTAGGGATGACAGACATGTTGATATGTGGGATGGGTTATTTTGGCATGAAGCAATGTTATGAGGAAAAGTAAGATGATATGTAGAAAGTCATATGATGATAAAAGCTGCTTGAGGATTGACAGCATGATTGAGGCGTCTTGTGTTTTAAGGTTTGAGGTATACAGAGAATACAGTCTCATCGACTGGCATTTTTGGAGGTCAGAGAGAGATGATTGTAGTTTCACCCAACCCATGGCTGTCGATTGATCCACTTGATGCTGAGTATATTCACTTATAATCAGTAAGTTTTGTCCTTCATGGCAAGTTATGTTATGTTATTTTTTTGGTCATTTTGATAAAGAGATATGTTTGCCTCTGTTGTCGTTGTTGTTGTTTAACTAGGGCTGCTGAACCTCTAGCCCTTTTGCAGCCAAAATCAAGTTGAAGACTCCTTGTCTTTTGTGGAAGATTTACACTTTATATGACTTGTTACTCCATTCATGGTATTGTACTTGTAGACGTGAGATTATACATGACAGACATTGTGAAGCTGGCTTGTGTTCTTTATTGATGGAAGTGTTAGTAATGCATTATTGTGTGCTTAGGCATTATAACAAGTCTAGAGATATTCTCTTTGTCTGTCTGTCTGTCTGTCTGTCTGTCTCTCTCTGAAGTTAAAGGACTTTATACACATTATTTTTTATCCATTGTTATTTGCCTTTCTCGTATTGTAATAGTTATTTCTATAGTAAGGCAAATGAAGATAGGTTCAAAATAATGGCCAATGTTTTAACCACTAGGTCTTTGTCACATTTGGAAGCAGTAGTGAAAAGACAGCGATAATAAATCTCATGTGTTGTCTGTGTGTAAAACAAGTGATCAAAAGAATAGGATTGACAGAACTTGAAAAGTATCTTTCGCTGAGGGAAGTCTACATCTCACTTGACTGAGAGATTCTTCTTGCATAAACAAACATCGTGCCTTGAATGATAGGCCTCAACGTCCTTGTTCTAATGTAGGAACTTATCAGAAAATCTCGAAGACGGCCAGATATAGTGCTGCATTCGTCTTCATCGCATCAGGTTGTAATGATTGAACTGTCCAAGCCATTTGAATCCAGATTGGACGAGCAACATTGGTTCAAACTGGCCAAGTATAATGATCTGGCGCGGACCTGAGACACGATGGGTTCACTGCAAGGGTCATGGCTGTAGAGGTGGATGCATGACTGCTCGTGGCTGCCTCGGTGTATGATCTATTGAAACTGTTGGGGTTAAGAGGACAGTCAAGAACAAGGGCACTGAAGAAGCTCAGTCAAACTGCGGAAAAGGCATCATGCTGGCTGTGGAACAACCGCAATGGGCTATGAAACTCGGGACAATAAACTCTAGCCCCACCTGCGGGACAGGAAACATCAAGCAAATTGCAATTTTTTTTCTAAATTCGCAATACATTAAGTTTATCGTTACTTTAGTGAAAGAACGGTAGCTTACAGGTAACTGGCGGTGTATTATATGGGGTGCATGTCTGTTGCGTGCATATTTTGACGCACATATTACAAAAATCGATATGGCTATTTAATATGGGAAAAATATAGACATTCATTCATTTGTGTATGAAAATGCTGTCTATGGTAAAAGCGAGAGAATCCATGTTTGATTCACACTTTTGATTATAGGAGTAATCGTTCTGGATATTGATCCGGCGCAAGGATATTGCGCTTACGTTTGTACTTATTTTTTAGGGCCAGAAAATATATTAATTTGCTTATTGTGTTTATGGCCTGAATTCATATGTATTACATATTATTAGTACAAGTAGAATCAGTCCTATATTGTATATTTTGGATGGGTAGGAGGGACTAGATTCTTGTTATTCCGGTCTAGCGGAAGTATGAGTTGTCTTGACAAGTCGTGATGAGTTCCGATGTACCGTGATAATGGCGGGTACGCACTTTTCAAAGGGCTGGTAGATTCTTAAGGAAATATGATTCAGGAAGTGGTTTTCTTCTAAAGGAGATGGTATCTCTACTATAGTTTATGTTAGAGACTCTCCTAAGGTACGGTACAATGTATAATTCGGGCTCCATGTATTGCCAGTCCCTATTTTGATGATCTCATGTCGATTCGACCTAGATGGAACATTGTGCTTCGTATCGCTAGGGTCGTGTTTTGTATCGACGAAGATGACAGACTTTCCTGCAGCGGTTATGGCTATGTGAATTAACCTGATCACCGTAGAGCTGTATGGAAACATTTATGAAATCATTTATATACCCATTATAAATTAACTCTGGCTTATATTCTCCTTCCTATGAATGAGTGAACGACAACTCAGGGAGGCAGCCATGTTAGATTTAGGTCATCATTATGTTTTTGATCACTGCCAAGAGAACAGATTATTTATCCTATTATCGGACAGTGACAGGGAGATCTCAATCTTGCTAGAAACCCCCCTTCGTGGTTTCATAAGATATACTACAAACTATGGACGTCAAGTAACTTTAGTTATTTATCGATCTGCCTTCACTGACGCGTTTAGTCAGATAGGGGATGCGGCCATAATATATCATGACATTGAACTTTTGATGTACTGCCCATTATTTCTGAATGTGTCATGACTTCAGATCTGCTATGTATACCTACAAATTGATATGTCAACATACCATGATGTAGTCGTATGTCCCAGTGTGTACGTCTGAATAAATTGAGTAAACAAAGATTCCAGCAGTCTGCATTGGTGCCTTGTAGACACAAGTGTATGAGTGGTTATATTGGTCAGCACACGAACAGTACACCATTCGCGGTAATCACACTCTACACTTCTACTTCATACATACACCATCCTGCGTCGGTTGAAGTGACCAAGTTTAGGGCCTGCTTCCCCTGGAGCCTTTGCCTTCCCTAACTCAGGACTAGGGTGAGTTACCCATTTACAGCTGGGTAGACTGGAGCATGCCTGATCTCAACAACACACCACTCTTCCTTACAGAGCATACAGACTGACACTTTACAGACTGGAAAGAAGAAAAGAAACTTTACAATGTCGGATGCAGGTAAATTTCATTTGCCAGCTGGCAATGGCTTCATGCCTCGTCGGCTCCTCGCAGGTGTATCAATATCAGTCCCTAATCGTGGTGCGCTGTGGGACAACCGCAATGGGCTATGGAACTTGGGGCAGTAATTTGTCTTCAACTTAGGGGTTACTTTCAAAATTGCCTCCAGCTGGTGGAAAATTGTGGAGTTTAAAGTTGCAACCAAGATGGAGTGGGTTTAATTTTGTACACAAGACAACAGGAGGCTGACAATTGGGAGTCATGACCCAGGGGGGCCCCCCCCCCCCCCCCCCCTTAGAGTGTAAAGGAGAGTAAGGGGCCGAAAAACTTGAGGGAACATTCTGATGATCAGATTGTCTCCTGTTACATCGCTCTGTATAGAGTTTCCTATCATCATCACATTCTGTTAAGAACTTAACATCAAAATCAACTTGATGAATGCTTTTTTTTCCTGCCCATTGACATCGCACATTCTGTTCTGAAGACTGTGATGATGCAATAATAGTTCTTGGTACAGATTATATGAGAATCAGCGTTGTTTCACTGAAAAATACCATTCAGTTATTCAAATTCTTGTACAACAGGCGTAGCAAACACATAGCACATGTATTTTTTGTGGTCTGATAAAATTTTCTTTAAAAGTCAAGTTTTGAATTTTGAATCTAACCTTTCCTGTGCGAGCTCAGCAGAAGCGAAATAAGCATTTAGCGCATATCAGTTGCACACAATTAGAAGACACGTCTTTCAATCCAGACCACACTGAGTTATTACAACCAACCATGGTTTATGCACCATCCGATGCAGCTTGTCAGACTCTGATCGATTTCGAGGCTATCCTGCCTCAAACATATACTTTCTGAGTCCACAACCAGATATTTTAAAATGCTAATAATCAGTAGTTCGTAATGTATAAGGTGAATGAAAAGGTGGCCTAGATGTCCAAATGACTATGGGTAATGGCTTGCAATTTATATTAGCTTCAATCCGTATGTTAAGAAGCCGCGGTAGCACAGTAGTTAATGCACTGGCTTCCTAGCTCGGTGGTCCATGGTCCGAACCCCGGTTGAGGTGGGATATTTTAGACCGCAAACGGCTCCGGGGTCCACCCAGCCACATTAATTGGATACCACAGCCGCTCTGGGAAGGTTAAGGCGGCCGGCGTGATGCTGACCACATCACCCTTAGTGTGTTGATGGTCTAGAAAATACTGTATGTGCCTAACACCATATTCCCAATATCTTTACCTTTTTTTTTTAACCTCATGATATGTATTTCTTTTATATAATTAATTGCACGCCTACTGCTCTCAATCCATTCAATTTAATCATGGTGGGGAAAAAGCCAAACCAATTTTTTTTAAATTTTTTTTTACGCAAACCAATTTTTAAAGAAACAAAAAATTTGTGTACTTTGGCTTGAAAAAGAAAATTGGCAACCCTGCTTCCGGACACCAATATTCGTCGTCTTCTTCGTTCGTATTCATCTAGTGATCGAACTTCTCTCATACAGTTGGCGCACTATTTGGGACGTCTCTCATCATTATATTTATGATAATGCTGTCAATATGATCCTGTCATGGAGCCGACATTCTTAAAGCAGATGTGATTTTACCATATAGATACTATTTAATTTATTGTACAGACGGTATTCCAGTTTGCAGTGGCCGGCTAGACTGAAAATTATGGCTTATCTCTACTAGGTAGAACAGCTAGAGAATTACATTTTAAGTAAACATTAGCCTATAGGCTATTACAAGAACAATAATTAATATATACGGAATAGTGATGATGTTACGGGAAAGTGGGGGTTGGATGGGGGGGGGGGGGGGGGTGGGGGGGGGGGGGGGGGGGGGGGTGGGGGGGGTATCGAAATGCATATTGATGATGACATAAGATTAGCGAACATGTCAATATCTAGAGAACTAAAAATTCATAGCAATAAGAAACTACTTAGCCTAGACTACAACTTAGAATGGGCTATTTTAGAATAGAAGAACCTTACTGTGTCTACAAGAAGATGATATAGAGCATTTTCCACTAAAATGTTGGAAGTAACAACAGTGAATACAAATATTAGATTAGTTCTTTGTCTTTGGTCCTTGGCCACTGACTGACAAAGTAATCAGAGACCATCACGCCTGGTGGCGTCTTATAGAGCAGCAACAAACTTTCTCCACTTTGCTCAGTCTAAAAGTAGTATAGAAGCATCTCCCTTGTCGCAGCCAGTAAGAATAGTAGCTTTGATGACATAGGCATTAAGTTTTTTAACCGCAAGTCTTGTGGGCATTGCAAAGCTGAGGTTGGTCAAAGTTGTGAAGAAGCATGATTGGTGCTCCTACTTTTAGCTGAGGTTAATGAGGAGATAGTCCAGGTGGTTGTGATGAATTTAAGAATTCTGTAGGATAATTGAGAACCTCTGATGTATCCATAACAGAGTCAACTGATTTGTAGGTATGGGAGTTTCCAGGTTTTGAATCCAAAAGTTGATTTTTAATGTGACATGTTTTTAGTGCAAGAGTAACTCTTTCATATAGCCACGTATGATTTTGGAAATTTTGTTGTAGGTTTGAAAATACCTTTGTTACCAATTCATCAACTGACTTGATGACTGTGTTTACTGGAGCAGGGTTCAAAGTACCATCACTATTAAGAGGTACTTTCCCTTCTCCAAGCTGAAATAACTTTTGTGTAAACTGGCCAGGCAGCAAATCTCCAAAAAATATATGCTCTAATGTTTGTAGAAAGGTTTATTATCATGACATGGCACTACAAAGAAGCAGACTTACAAGCTTGGATTTCATCTTATTTGGTTCCCTTTGGAATGACTGGCAGCATTTGCCAAAAGTCTCCAGGCAGCACTACAGTTCTCCCATTGGAGCTTTACAGTTCCATATGTCTTGAAATGTTCTGTCAATTGCCTCTAAAGCTCTGTTATGGGCCATTGTGCACTCATCACAAACAATCAGTTGACATTTCTTTAGAACTTGAGCAGCTACAGAAGTCTTACCAATGTTGCAAACAGGGTTGTCATTGGTGGCCAAGTCCAAAAGAAGTTTAAATGCAGTATGAGCTGCTTGAACTCAGGAAATAATGTAGCAGTAATTCCTGGTGAATTCTTATCAACATTTCCAAGGAAAAAAAACCAGACTGAATAAGTATAGCCAAAAGGTGGGATTGAACATCAGTCTAAAGAAGACAGAGGTCATGACACTCAATGTGGGCAGTCCTGAGCCCATAACAATAAGGAACCAGAAACTGGAACAGACGGACACATTTACATAACTAGGATGCATACTAACACCAGATGATGGAACCAGCAAAGACATCAACAACAGAATGAATAAAGCAAGAACAGCCTTTGTTAGTCTAAACAACATTTGGAAGTCCTCTCAGTACAGCACAAACACCAAATTAAGATTATATGAGAGCTGTGTACTTTCTGTGCTTCTCTACTGTGCAGAATGCAGAGAGTAACAGAGAAGAAAATGTTGAAATTGTCCTCCTTCCACACAGTCTGCCTAAGGAAAATTCTCATAATTTTTTGACCAAATACCTTCACCAACCAAGAACTACTTACTCGGAGTAACCAAGAGGACATTGCACACCATCATAGCTGGCAGATGCTGTAGTTGGGTTAGACACAACCTCAGAAGAGACCCCAATGCCATCACAAGAACAGCTATGCTTTGAACCCCTGAAAGAAAGTGAAAGAGAGGCCGACCAAAAATAACTTTGCAGAGAACTGTGAAGTCCGAGATGCAAAGAATGAACCAGAGCTGGGGCACTGTATAAAGGATGGCTGCTGACCAAACAAAGTGGAAGCAGTTTGTTGCTGCCCTACAAAACACTACCAGTCATGATGGCCAGTGACATCTTTGACAGTCTGCAGCTAAGGATCAAAGAAGAAAGAATGCCTGGGGAAGCAACAGGTAGAGCTACTCTTCTCTGTCTATGCACTTTGGCAACTAAATGGTTTGTGACAAATGTTTTTTGTTTGTTCCACCAGGAACATCTGGAAAAAGTATTCCTCATGTATGGTAGCAAACTCAATCAATGATGATGGAATAAGTACCCCATTGGTTGGCAACAGCTTTGGTTCATTGTCATACATATATCTAGTCAGAACATCAATGTCATAGGAGGTCACCTTTCATGACTCAGTGGTTAGGTTATTTACTTCAGTTCAGTTACTTTGAGGGAGACCAAGAGTACACAGTTCTTCCACTGCCATAGAAATAACCTTGTCTTCTATGACAAAGAAAGTTACATTGTAGGTAATGTCTCCAGTACTATTAATCAATTCTGTTATTGGCGTCTTTCATGCCACGATGTAAAAACCATCCAATATCTTCTTTGATGTCCTCTGTCTCTTTGTCCTTCATTCTGTCACAATATACTAAGTCTATCTTCTCATAACATGTCTGAAGAATATCAGTTGCTTTCCTCTAACATGAGTTTTTAGTTGTCTAATATATTGTTAACATCCTTCTGTAAAATAACATCTTTGTTTATAACAAACATTACAGGAACTTAAGAGTAGTTTATTGTTTGTCTATCTTTTTTTCATTTTGAATTTATAAAGATATCCTCAACCTTTGATGAGTTATAATTAGGATGTATGTCTTTGTTGATGGTTTAACAAAAGATCTGCGCTGATCAGCATGCCTTCCACAAATCTACCACTACGTGAATAAGTAAAAATTTTTTAGAATAGAACATAAGATCTACATAGAGTAGCACACCTTCTACAAATCCACCACTATGAGAACAAGAGGTGAATTGTACAAGTCCCACTTGTGCTAGATTCTTAACTCGAAACTTAACAATTTAGTGTTCAACTGAATGATCTATTTCTATTGCTAGCTTTAATTGAATATCATCTATCATGTTAAAGCATGATTCATCACTCACTTGTTTTATATCTTTTGCCAGACTGAGAATCATGGAAACACAGAGCCTTTTATCAAATGAGAATATAAAAGTGGAACCACATGGTGAAGTAAGTTTGCTTGTTATTGTTACTGATAAATAGTGACTGTGTTGATGTACTAAAAACTTACATGCATTGTCGTAAATTTGCATTATTCTGTTACCATAACTATAATTTGATTATTATATTGCACTAAACTTTACTCCAGGAGGCTACACGAAATATTACTAACGTTTGTGATCTAGCTGTGGGAGTAAAACAGGAGCCAGTTTGTGAGGTTTGTTTCGTGTGAACTTTAAAAGTTAAAGGTTAAAATAAAGATTTACTCAGAATGATGATGATGTTAACACATTTTTTTTATTTGCTTGCAAGAAATATTCTTAATAACATTTCAGATCCCAGTATCACATTAACGAGATCTAAATTGTGAAACTTATATGTTGTTTTTTAAAAAAATGTGTACACAGAATAAAAGCATTCTCCATAAAACCTGCAAAATTGGAATAAAATGTTTTGAGAGAGTGACGGAAATTTGAGCTGTGACTTTGGACAGCTGGTGACTCACTATGGAACAAGATTGTTGCATGATGTCAGAGAGTGTTGCCCAGTTCTTTGAGTTTATGAATTCATCTAATAACAAGGGAGAAGATGGCAAATTAGGGATAGGAATATATATTCCAATATGGAAAAATGACAAAAGAATCTGGTATCACAGAATATACATCCATTTTTACTGCAGAGATTATGGCAATACTAAAAGCACTAGAATTATTCTCCAATAACCCTCCCAAAAAACTAACAATTTTAACACTCTCTTTCAACAATTCAAGCACAAGAATGCAGAAGACCTGATATAGCAGAGGAGATACTTCTGGCTACTACATACTTATATTCTAGAGGATTTTCAGTCTTAATACCTTGAATACCTTCACATGTTGGCATAGAGGGAAATGAAAAGGCAGATAAAGAAGCCAAGAACGGTAGATGTGATGCAAATCTAATAAATGTAGAGATTATTTAATTGCCAGGATTAAAGCTTAGTTAAAGGAATAATGATAGATGAATGGAAAGCAGAATGGGATAAAATCTGAAAGGAATACATGCATATAAGATGTCCAAGGCTGTAACGAGAAAATGTCAGATATCTAGGGAATTGAAAATTCCCAGTAATAAGAAAATTCTCAGACTACAGCTGGGAAAAGGCTTTTTCAGAATAGAAGAACTTACTTTGCAGGCTGTCTTCAAGATAATAATATAGAACATTTCTTGTTAAAATGTAAGAGGTATGAACAAATGAGAATCCCATTATTAGATTATTTGTAGGCTTCAAATTTACCTATAAATAAAGAAAAGGTATTAAGAATAGACAGATCTAGGGAACTGCTTAAAATAGTCGGACAGTATTTAACAAGAACAAAAGTTATTACAAAGTAATTGGGAAGGTGAAGGCTGATGAAGTTCTTATAATACATATTGCTTATGGCAAGTGAAAGTCAATAAAATCTAACTGTGTTCACAAGGCCTTTACATCTCCCGCTGAATATTTTTTTTGTTTGGTTTTTTTGTTTCTTTTTTTTTTGGGGGGTATTTTTTACATACACGCAAAATTTGTAATTTTGATTTGCCCTATTTACAGTTAATTGACAGATGTGATGCTACTTTCATGTATCCGCAGTTATTCCTATTATTTGAAATTGAAAACAATATATATCCTAATTATCGCTCATCAGCAGTTTACAGGATATTTCTCATCATGAAAAAAAAAAAATAATAGAATATGGTTGTGTAACAAATGTAAGGCAGGCATATGTTGATCTCAAGGAGAAGGTAACATATTTTCTGTGAGGCAGAAGTGACAAAAAAGTTGTCTTCAGTTCTGCAATTTTTTAAGAGGATACTTTAAAGCAGCGGTTCTTAACCTTTTCTTTACCATGGACCCCTTTTAAATATCTTTTGTTGCCGCGGACCACCAAGACTTAACTCAAGATTTAAAACCCTAAAGTGCATCAAATATTTATTTAAAGTTGCTCATCAAGGGTCTTCAAATTTGGAGAGAAGGGAGAAATAAGTAAATGCACACACTCCTATTATAATATTTTTATTGGAATGATTCCATACATATTAAAAATAATAATAAGAATACCTGAACACAGAACCATGGCCTAATATTACTTGTTAATTTTAATTAATGAGAAGGCTGGTGCTGTATTTCATTTACAAACTTTGTTATATCGGGCTTAATAGCTGAAACATGTATTCTGATTTCTGACTACGTTTTTCAAAAGGTTTCTATACTTATTTTTAAGATAAATGAGAGCAGAGATTGATTTTTTACACAAGTATGTCGTTACAAAAGGCATCAATACTTTCATAGCCCTCTTCGATAGTTCCTGAAAATCTGTTTGTCAGCCCAGAAATTTGGAAGGGACTGTTCCTTGAACTGCAATTTCAGAGCACCATCCGTGGATATTTCTATGAGCTTGTCTTCCTCTGCTGCTGTGAGCCCCTCTAGTTCATACACATTAACTGAAAATGGATCTCTAATTAAGTTTTTGCTTGCATCAGGAACAGGAAAATATTCACGGACATTATGCTGCAAATCTTTCAAATGTCGTGTGATAAGTGATATGTCCTCAGACAACTCTTCATCGGTGGAACCAAGAAAATTTGAGAGGTTTGGAAATGTCTCATAGTTTTGGTTCGATGGGCGATGATGCCACTATTCCAACTTTTTCATCATTGCTTCAATCTTGTCTTCAACTTGAAAAATTAACTTTTTCTCCTTGAAGATTTAAGTTGAGCATATTGAAATGGGTGAAGATATCTGACAGATATGCTAATTTTACTAACCAGGAAAAATCTGTCACAAAATCGCTGAGGTGAAATTGCTGCTCCATGAGGAATAATCTTATCTCGTTTCTCAATTTCCAAAAACGAGACAAAACTTTACCTTGTGATAGCCAACAAACTTCAGTGTAGCAAAAGTTGATGGTGTTCACTGTCCATATCTTTGCAAAGCTGCTCAAAAAGTCTTGAATTCAATTATTTGCTTTTTATAAAATTGACAATTTTGACTGATTCATTTAAGGTCTGTTTTAGTTTTTCTGGTATCTTCTTAGCAACTAGAGCTTCCCTATGTATGCAGCAATGGTACCAAGCCACCGACAGTATGATTTCCTTAATCCATGCTACAAGTCCAGTAAGCTTTCCAGGCATTGCTCATGCCCCATCTGTGCTAATTCGAACACATTTCAACCAATCCATGTCATGAGATGTTATGAACTCGTTTAAGCTGTTAAATACTTCTTCAGCTGTAGTGTGTACCAACGAGGAGATGAACAGAAAGTCTTCAAAAATATTTCTCTCGTGCTCATATCTAACGTAGCACAATAAGGTCGCTTTGTTTGTTATTTCTGCTTTCGACCAGTTGCAGAGCTAAATAGGGGGACATGCGAATTCTTTCTAATACCTGTTCCTTGATATTGGCTGACAAACCGTCCATTTGCTTCTTAACTGTGTCATTTGACAAAGGTATTAAGGAATGGTCCTTGGCAGCTTTCTTGTTGATCAATGCAGAAACCATGATTTTTGCAGCAGGTAATATAAGTTCTTCAGCTATTGTGTGCGGTTTTTGCTATTAGTTGAGAAACTTCAAATGAGGCCCTTACTGCGTTTTCGTTGTTACAACCAGTTGTCATCTTTTTTACCATTTTCTTACTTTCCCGAAGCTCCTGCTCCTTACTTTTGAAAAAATCAATGCTCTTTGTGGCATGTTCTTTATGTTTAGTATCGAGATGTCTTCGCAATTTTGACGGTTTCATGGCCTCGTTGGACAATATATCGTAAATTCCACACAAGGGAGCCGCGGTAGCATAGTGGTTAGTGCACTGGCTTCCTAGCGCAGTGGTCTATGGTTCGATCCCCATATGAGGCGGGAAATTGTTTGGCCACAAACGGCTCCTGGGTCGACCCAGCCCCAAATGGGTACCAGAGCAACTCTGGGAAGGTTAAGGCGGCTGACGTGATGCCGACCACATCACCCCTAGTGTGCCGACGGTCAAGATAATATGGGCCTAACACCATATTCCCAATACGCCTCAATGGGCGTGTAACGGGTTCCTTTACCTTTTTTTTTATACCACACACTGTGGTAGTTGCTTGTCTTCTGGGCCTGTACACGTGAAGCCAATCGACAGATATTCCTTGCTATAAAGGCGGCACTTTTTAAGATGACTGGAAGGAGCTACATTTTGCTTTGAACAGGATGCCCCCTCATCAACATCATCAGTACTTTTACGTTTCAAATTCAGCCAGTGATCCACCCTGAGGCTCAGCCAAAATGTATTGTTATGAAATTCACCGTGATAACATCGAAAGGTCACTTTACCCGACAATAACCAAATGCTTTTATTCGCAGAAATCGATGAAGAACCATGATCATTTTGACTGACTTCGACTCTCTCTTCCTGTGAACACGGTCTTCCTTTTATACATGAATTTCTTCGAGAACATTCTCGACACAGCTAGAGAATTCTGGGAAGCAATAGACGTTCTGAGGATGTGGTGGCACAACGTGGACAATACTAGTGTTTGATGCAGTTACGAAGGCGGCTTCTGGCTGTATGCGCAGTAGCAAGAAATGTTACGTGCTTTCTCTCAGCCACTCAGCATCATTCACTTGCATGTTCTCACCGAGTGCAGAAGTATCAAGTGCTGAGTACATTTTCAAACAGTTATTTTCATTACCGATTTTTCGTTTGTTTGTTTTTAATGGAGGCGGTAGGTTAGAAAAGTCTGTCTACCCAAGCATGTGAAGACTGTTCCTGGTGGATTGAGCAGAAGAGACCACTATTGAGTCCAACGGCCAAAAAGGCAGAAGGCTAAGAGCATGGCGAGACTGTAGAAGCCTTGGTCATCTGCTGCACCTAGACCCTTCACTAGTCATCTTGACATTGTCTTGCCACTAGACCATGTCAAGCATGGACGAGAGAGTGAGGCTGACTCTGCGCAAATCTCCCTCATTATAATCCAATTCACACACAAGTCATGACATCATCTCATTACATACGAGAGATGTCGTTGGTCCTCATCGAATACGATGGACAAATGATCAGGTTAGAAAAGCCAATTTTTACACAAACAAGCGAGAGAAATTAAGATTTTGTTCTTTGTTTCCTTTGCTTTCTTCCTTTCTTTCATTCTTCAAGCCTTCATGGACCCCCTGTGAGGACATCGTGGCCTCCCTAGGGGTCCACGGACCACAGGTTAAGAACCGCTCCTTTATAGCATCAGTTAGAAACTGAAGAACTGAGCAGATCTACTTGAGAACCACAGAACTCTCTAAAGATCTATCTTGATAAAATAATGTTCATCTTATCAGGTTTTAGAGTATTTAGAATTTAATTATTTTAACTTTAATCTCTGCCAGAAAATCTGCTTCCTGCAATTCTACCAACAGATGTGTGAAAATTTAAAGCTACATTATATTATACCGAATGTTAATTTCACTTCAAACAAAAGACTGATTTCTTTCTTACACGTTTCACAAATAAAGTGAATTATATAAAGCAAGCTGGCGGATTTTCACTAGAAATCTTTTAAAAGTCCCTTCAGATTTGGGGACATCACACTTTTTGGAAGAAAAGATCTAGTCTGCTATTTACTTGGGTGACAAATCAAATTATTTTTCTCTCCACTGCCCCCTAGAGATCTACCAAATGATTCCCTGGGATCTACTAGTAGATGAAGATTGACTGGTTACTGATCCCTGCTTTGCAGCATTTTTGCTTCTTCTTCTTTGAACACATTCTCACAAAACATGTTGTATGTGCTCAAAGAAAGCTGTGGTCAGCGGAAGTTGCTAATATCTTTTTAGAATGTTTCCCTGGTCTAGTACTGATGACACCATTAGTGCTTTGTTCCTCATAGTGAGACACTCTAGCAGTGGATTTTAAGTAGTCATTTTATCTGTGTCTTAGGTACATTTGTCAATAGTCCCTATCTTTAACATATTGAGCAGCTGGTATCTCAGTCTGTTGTGGCCTGTTGGGAGTCTGCAGATTATTACTTGTTCTCTTCTGTAGAGTTGTCTGTAGGCATACATTTTCTGGTAGATTATTATGTTCTAGCATAATTTAAACATTGATCATTATGGTATAGTCCAGTTTATAAACTTTCTGATTGAAGCTAAGAAACATTTATGATGAATATATGTGCATACTGCTTGCCATGACATCACATAAGTATTCTCATTATGTCAGTTTATGTGACAGAAGAGCAGATCGTTGGCAGAATCTAATTGGTTAGGAAGGAGACAGACACAAGACAGTAAGAATAAATGTGACTAACAATAGCCAGATTGCACATGGAGAAACATCCCTACAAGATGTGGAATTATATATATATATGTCTTGATAGCAATAAAGACAAAGTTGGAGAAGACAGTGATGTCAGAGTAAGAATACAAAAGACAAGAGGGGCTTTCTTTACATCTGGTTTTGATATGAAAGTCAAAAGAAATCAAATCCAATGCAGAAATAAGAATCTTCATAGGAATCTTCAACTCAAATATCTAGGCAGTCCTGTTCAATAAATCTGAAACATGGAGAACAGGAAACATGCAAACTATTATAAATGAGAGCTTTTTTGCAAAGTAGAATTATTGAAATAGTATCAAATCCTGCCATCAGTGGTACCTATACCTTGTAGCGGTATGGCAGCTTGTGTACCCAGACAATCCCCAGAGCTATGCCAGGGGGAGTTTCACTCCAGGTAGGTTTAACCAAGCTGGACTGGTCTGCGTGGGTAGGGGTCAGACTAAAGCTGGTACCCTAGTCCTCCAGTTTGGGGGTTTTAGCACAGGGCCGATACCCCTGTCTATGTAAAAAAATCGCACATGTTACGGAAACAGCAACAAATGGAAAAACTTTGATACGGGACGGACATTTGGAGTCTCAGGCTCGTATGACTGCCAATGGTGAAAGCTGAAAGGAAGCCATTGGCATGAAAACGGATGCCCTGACCGCAAAACACGAAACCAGAATTGGATTTTGGAACGTCATAACTATGAATGAGGCAGGAAAGCTGAGACAAATCACAGCAGAGAAGAGGATCTACAAATTACATATCCTGGGAATAAGCGAGAACAGAGGGATAGGGAGAATAAAAACAGCTACAGGGGAAACAGTACTTTATTCTGGTAGAGAGGATGGTCAGCACAACGAAGGATTAGCCATTATCCTGAAGAAAGGAATGGAAAGGTCTTTACTGGAATGGAAACCCATCAACAACAGACTGATAAGAACAAGACTGAGAGGGAGATTCATCAACACCACAATTATACAATGCTGTGCACCAACAAACGACAGCGATGAAGAGATCAAGGATGAGTTCTATCAACAGGTACAAAAGGAAATGGAAACTGCACCCAGGTACAATCTCATTATAGTAATGGGAGACCTCAATGCAAAAGTTGGAACACACAATAATTATAATGAAAGAGTAATGCGGAAATGAGAATAGAGACACATTAATAAGCTTCTGCAGTATTAACAACCTGGTCATTGGAGGACACTTTTTCCACACAAAGAAGTGCACAAGTTAACGTGGGAATCACCAAATGGATGGGACAGAAACCAGATAGATCACATAGTAATCAGTGGCAGATGAAGACATGCATTACAAGACGTAAAAGTAAGAAGAGGCGCAGATGTGGGAAGTGATCATCACCTAGTTGTAGCAAGACTGAAGGTGAAACTCAGAGCTGCTGGACCAGTTGCAATCAAACAGAAAAGGTATAACATCACGAAACTTAAGGACACACTCACCAGAAAAGCTTTCATGGTCGACGTAAAGAGATGATATCAGATTACCAAAAGCCAGGAAAGAACAGAGACCGATGATGTCAACCAGAAGTTCAACACCATCTCAACAATATACAAGGAAAGCAGCAAGTCATGCTTTGCATTCCAGGAAAGAAAGAGACAAGACTGGATAACACCAGAAATGCTAAACACCATAGCGAAGAGAAAGGAAATAAAAAGAAAGAAAACAGGTTAAAGGCAATATATAATGAACAGTACAATCAGCTGGACAAGGAAGTAAAACGTCAAACCTGTGCTAACAATCAGACATTTCTGGATGTACTTGCAAGACAGGCAGAAGAGGCAATACTGAGAAATGAACAAAGCACGGTTTATAAAATAACTAAAACTATCAGTGGAAAACGAGGTGCAAACAACATAACGTTAGTAAGAGATAAGCAAGGAAATATCATCACCACACCACAGGGGCAGGAAACAAGATGGGCAGAGCACTTCAGAGAAACAATGAATAAGGAACCACCAGAGACTCAGCTGAATGTTCCTGAGGCTGAAAGTGACTTAGATGTAAATACAGACATTCCATGAAAAGAAGAAATCATCACAGCTATCAAAGGGTTAAAAAATGGAAAAGCGCCTGGTCACGACAATTTAAATTCTGAGTTATTCAAGGCAGACCCTGAACTAGCAGCAGAACTATTAGAACCACTATTTGCACAAGTCTGTGAAACTGAGACAACGCTAACAGTGTGGAGTAAAGGAATAATTGTCAAATTGCCCAAGAAGGGCGACCTTGCAGACTGCAACAACTGGAGAGGAATTACTCTTCTCTCAGTTCCCAGCAAAATACTTGGCAGGATAATCATCCAGAGAATTTCAAAAGCAGTTGACCATAAACTGAGGAAAGAACAAGCAGGTTTTAGAAAGAACAGAAGATGTGCAGATCATATATTCACCCTCAGGAACATTATAGAGCAGTGCTCAGAATGGCAGAGACAGCTATACATTAACTTTGTTGATTTTGAAAAGGCTTTCAACAGCATACACAGGGACAGCCTATGGAACATACTGAGGGCTTATGGAATTCCCAGCTGCATTGTTTCCATCATAAAAAGCCTCTATTCTAACTTTACATGCAGTGTTGGATTGAGTAATGTAACTTTTGAAGTGAAAACAGGAGTACGACAGGGATGCCCTTTATCAACAACATTATTTTTGACAGCCATAGATTGGGTGATGCGCCAGACAACAGAGGACAGTCCAAGAGGAATTAGATGGACAATGTTTTCTACACTGGAAGACCTGGAATATGCAGATTTTTTATTTATTTTTTTGCGTACACCCGCTATTACTTGAGGCAAAATCTCAGTTTAGTATGTCTAACCTGAGACTGATTTTTACGTGAGTATCCCTGTTTTTCTTGTACAAAGATAGGTGTCCCACGCCATTCAGGCAGATACTCGCCGGTTTTGGAGGTACCCATTAGAGCTGGGTCGGCTCAGGAGCCACCAGTCCCTGGTCAACGACACTTCTTCAAATGGTTTCGCCAGGGCTCAAGTTAATCCAGTCCAAATCCAGGTGGACGAAAATCTTCAAATGTCATCGCCCGGGTTTGATCATGGGTCACCCAGTCACCAGCGCAGTTTGGTAACCACTACACCAGTGCGGCTCCCATGCAGATGACATTGCATTACTCGCGCATTCACATCAACACATCCAAGGAAAAACCGATAGACTGAATAAGTGTGGCCAGCAGGTTGACCTGAACATCAATCTGAAGAAGGCAGAGGTTATGACACTAAATGTGGGCAATCCTGAGCCAATAACAGTAAGGAACCAGAAGTTAGAACAGACAGACACATTTACTTACCTAGGATGCATAGTAACACCTGATGGTGGAAGAAGCAAGGACATTAACAACAGAATGAATAAAGCGAGAACAGCATTTGCTAGTCTCAACAACATTTGGAAGTCTTCCCAGTACAGCACAAACACCAAATTAAGACTGTATGAGATCTGTGTACTTTCTGTGCTTCTCTATGGTACGGAATGCTGGAGAGTAACAGAGAAGGAAATGTCAAAACTGTCCTCCTTCCAAACAATCTGCCTAAGGAAAATTCTCCTAATCTTTTGGCCAAACACCATCAGCAACCAAGAACTACTTATTCGGAGTAACCAGGAGGATATGCACACCATCATAGCTGGCAGACGCTGGAGTTGGGTTGGCCACATCCTCAGAAGAGACCCTGAAACCATCACAAGAACAGCTATGCTATGGACCGCCGAGGGAAACTGAAAGAGAGGCCGACCCAAAAACAACTTGGCGGAGAACTGTGGAAGCTGAGATGAAAAGAATGAACCACAGTTGGGGCACTGTACGAAGGATAGCCGCCGACCGAGCAAAGTGGAATCAATTTGTTGCTGCCCTTCAAGACACCACCAGGTGTGATGGCCACTGACTGCATTGACGGTTAGCGGTTATGGATCAAAGAAGAAGAAGCATCAAATCACTGATGTGAAATTGATGAAAAGAACCAGACAGTTATCAGAGGAACAAGATGTGATAAGATACTGGCATATTTTAGGGCACACATTGAGAAAACTAGTTATTAGCATTATGAAACAGCCCCTGTTCTGGAATTCTCCATGTATTAGAAGTAGAGGTCTTAATCATGCTGCGGTAGCAACGTTGCACCAGAGGTACTATATGTTCTGCGGGCGCAATGCTGCTACTTTCGGATAAAACGGTTGAATGGAAAACAAACAAACAAACAAATAGTAATACGTCTTACAAGGAGAAAGGACAAGAAAAACCTACATTGCGGCCACAAGGCCTTCGTCAGGGACAGACAAACAAGATACAGGAGGGAAAGAAAATGAGAATTCGAAAGTAAGAGAAGAGATAAAAGTGAAAAGTGAGCGAACAGGTAGACAATGCAGTCAGTTATGGGGTATGATAAAAGTATATGAGGAGAACTGCCGTAAGAGGGGAGTAAAACGGTTGAATGGAAAAAAACAAACCAACAAACATGGACAAGTCAATTAAGGAAAATAAAACACAGCCATCCAAGACAGGGGAAGGTCCTCTCGCAGGGAGTCGTATGATGCAACACAGAGAAAGCCAAAAGGAGACTGTATTACTGACTAACCTTCTTTCTTCTAGGAGAACTTCCAGATTTGGCACCTGGAATGTTCGGACATTAAACGAACAAGGGAAAGTGGCACAAATAGCAGCAGAAATGAGGGAATATAAAATCGAGGTTCTGGGACTGTGAGAAACAAAGTGGAAGGGGGTAGACAAGAAGAAACTCATCACAGGTGAATTGGTGCTGTCCTCAGGACATGAAGACGAAAGTTCACACCACAGTGAAGGGGTAGCTCTTATGTTATTTAAAGATGCACAGAAAGCACTCATTGAATGGGAAGCTGTTGGACCCAGAATAATAACAGCTACTTTTAAAACAGCTAAAAAGAAAATAAATGTAAATGTCATCCAGTGTTATGCACCAACTAATGACAAAGAAGAGTCTGTGAAAGAAGCATTTTATACTAGACTACAGGAAATTATGGAAAAAGTAAAAAGAAGAGACATCACAAGTTTGATGGGTGACATGAATGCAAAGATAGGTACAGTCAACACCAGCTTTGAAGAAGTCATGGGAAAACATGGGCTAGGGATAATGAATGAAAATGGGGAACTATTCTCAAACTTCTGTGCTTCAAATCAACTGGCTATAGGAGGAAGCATGTTTCCACATAAGAGAATACACAAGGCAACATGGATATCACCAGACCATAGAACAGAAAATCAGATTGATCATATATGCATAAACAAGAAGTTTAGATCATCATTGCAAGATGTAAAGGTATATAGAGGAGCAGATGTGGCATCAGATCACCACCTTCTGATAGCCAAAGTAAAAATGAAACTCAAGAGATATGCAACAATGGAAAATTATAGACAACAATTTAATGTAGGACATCTAAGAAATCAAGAAACAAGAGACAAATTTGCGGTCACAATATCAAATAAATTCCAAGTGCTCCAACGGCTGGAAGATGTAGAGAATACAGAAGACTGTTGGCAACATATCAAAACTGTATGGAATGAGACATATGAAGAAACACTGGGTAAAAGTGAACGACTACAAAAAGCATGGATAACAACAGAAACCATCAATAAGATAAAAGACAAGAAAGCAGATTTAAACACAAGCAAAACTAGAAGTTCAAAAGCCAAGGTTCAAGAAGTGTACACAGAAGCAAACAAAGAAGTAAAAAGAAGTATCAAAAGAGACAAGAGGAAGTATATTGAGGAGTTGGCAAGAGAGGCAGAAGATGCTGCAGCCAAAGGAAATATGAGAGAACTGTTTAACAGCACAAAGAAGCTAACAGGGAAATACAAGCAAACAAGTTGCCTCATAAAAGACAAGAATGGAAAACTGCTCAGCAATAAACAAGAGCAAATGAAGAGGTGGACATAATATTTTGAGGACTTTCTCAATAGACCAGCTCCACAAAACCCCCCTGGCATCCAGCCAACAGAAGAAGAGCTACAAATTAACGGTGAAAGACCAACGAAGGAAGAAATAAAGAAAGCCATAAAGCTTCTAAGAGATGGAAAAGCGTCTGGCCAGATGGCATTCCAGCAGAGGCCATCAAAGTAGATATCAACATGGCTACAGAGATGTTATATAAATTACTTGGTAAAGTCTGGGAAAAGGAAGAGATACCAGCAGAATGGAAGGAAGGATATCTGGTTAAGTTGCATAAGAAGGTAAATTTACAAGAGTGCACAAATTATAGAGGAATAATGTTACTATCAGTGCCAGGAAAAGTATTAAACAGGATTATCCTCGAGAGATTAAAAGAATCCATAGACAAGAAACTAAGAGATGAACAAGCAGGTTTTTGACAAAACAGATCCTGTACAGACCAGATAGCCACTTTGAGAATAATAGTTGAACAAAATCTGGAATGGAATTCACCACTATACATCGGATTTGTGGACTATGAAAAGGCATTTGACAGAGAATCACTTTGGAAATTGATGAGGCATTATGGAGTTCCCCTGAAGATCATTAATTTAATAAAGAATACTTAAGAAGACATGACATGCAGAGTTCTTCATGAAGGACAGCTTACAGAACCGGTTGGGATAAGAACGGAGTGTGACAGGGATGCCTCTTGTCTCCATTTCTTTTCTTACTAACAATAGACTGGGTTATGAGAACATTGACAACACACAACAGAAATGGAATCCAGTGGACTCTGACTAAGCAGTTGGATGATCTGGATTTAGCTGATGACTTGGCTCTTCTGTCCCATAACCGTAATCAGATGCAGGACAAATTGAAAACACTCGATGAAAGGTCAGAGCAATTGGGTCTGAAAATACACAGGGAAAAGACAAAGATAATGAGAATAAATGCAGGTAAATTTTTTTTTTTTTTTTTCGTACGCCCGCTAATACTCGAGGTGAAATGTCAGGTTATTGTTAATGTCTAACCTGACATTGATTTTACGTGAGTATCCCTTTTCTTGTACAGAGACAGGTGTCCCTCGCCATTCAGGCAGATACTCGCCGATTTCGGAGGTACCCATTAGAGCTGGGTCGGCTCAGGAGCCGCCAATCCCTGGTCGACGACACTCATTCAAATGTTCTCGCCAGGTCTCGAGTTAATCCAGTCCAATTCCCAGTCGACGAAAAATCCTCAAATGCCGTCGCCTGGGTTTGATCCTGAATCACCCGGTCGCCAGAGCGGTGTTGTAACCACTACGCTAGCGCGGCTCCCAATGCAGGTAATGATAACAGGGTTGAACTTGAAGAAGCACCAATACAAGATGTAGAATCGTACACATATCTTGGCAGCAATATATACAAAGTTGGAGGGACAGACAGTGATATCAAAATAAGAATACAAAAAGCAAGAGGAGCTTTCATTGCATTGGGAAATATATGGAGATCAAGAGAAATTGGATCCAACACAAAAATAAGAATCTTCAACTCAAATGTGAAGTAAGTCCTATTGTATGGCTCTGAGACATGGAGAACAACAAAGACAACAACCAAAAAGCTACAGACTTTCATAAATGGGTGCTTGCGTAGAATAGAGGGATTAAAATGGTATGATATGGTTACCAACGTGGAACTGATGACAAGAACTAGACAAGTGCCAGTGGAACAAGAGATGAGAAGACGACGATGGCGATGGATAGGACATATGCTGAGGAAACCTGTTGATAGCATTACAAGACAGTCCTTGTTCTGGAATCTCCAGGGCAAGAGAGGCAGAGGTAGACCAAGAAGCACATGGAGAAGAGGGCTGGAAACAGAGGTGAAAATGATGAGGAGAACATGGAAAGAACTTGAGATGATGGCATGTGACAGGAGGACTTGGCATGTGTTTGTTGAAGGCCTATGCTCCTTTGGGAGTGGAGGGTTATGAATGAATGAATTGTGCCAGAAAGTTTGACTTCTCTCTTAAGCATTTTTGGGCTTTTGGTGAGGTGAGAAGCAATTTTATCGCTATCTGTCATCAACAATGCTTGTGACTACCGCTAGATGCCATTTTTATAAAAAGCTAGGTATTTTTATTGTGCTCATATTTTGGTTAAATATTGTTTGCTGTTGGCTGTTTGTTGTTTGCTGTTGGCTGTTTATTTTGCTTTGTTGTAATTTTTATTACTCTCTTTGTCTTTCCAGTAGTAATAATAATAATAATAATAATAATAATAGCCCCTTCAGTCATAACTGACTATGGGAATGCGCCCCTGAGGTGACAGCCCTCCGCTGCTTATTTTCCTGGTGCTCCTTTCGACGTTTTCTCCTCACCTCTGCTTCTTGTGTGAGCCTCTCTTCGCCCAATCTGAGGTGGCGCCGTAAATAGCATCGCCACTTAGTGCGATCGGCAGCTTCATCCTCCCATGTTGCTGGATCCATGTCCAGTGCCCTCATATCTCTCTTGCACACATCTTTGAACCTCAGCTGTGGTCGCCCAACTGTTCTCTTGCCATCTGCTAATTGTCCGTAGAAGATATCTTTTGGGATGCGACCATCTTCCATGCGGCGAACATGGCCAAGCCAGCGAAGTCTGCGTTGTCTAAGAAGAGTATACATACTTTGAAGGCCAGCACGTGACAACACCTCGACATTTGTCACTTTATCCAGTAGTATTTTCCCCTTTTATATATTTCCGAAAAATAATGTCATAATATTCTGTATGCATAACTAGAAAAAAAATTTCTTTGCATAAGCTTTTATGTTTCTAGAGTCGATCTGGTAAAAGTGAACGATAGTGTGTCATGTTCTTCGATGTCACACAAATAAGTCGCCAGTGTCAATAGGATTATAGTTAGAATTTAGGTTTAGACTTCCTAACCCATATCCCTTTTACTGCATCTTTGAATTCTTTTTTAAGGCCATGTCAAGCAGAGGTTAAATACAGTTCTTTATATCAGCGGTTCAGCTTCGCTGCTTTTATTTTTCAATTGTTGTTGTTGCTGTTTAACTAGGGCTGTTGAGCTTCTCACTCTTTTGCAGTCAATGCCATGTTGAAGCCTCCTTGGCATTATCTACACTGCAGATCTAGGCTTTTCTGTCATTCCAAAATCTGTTGAGTTGAAGTCATGAGCTCCAGTTTTTCCAGCTTTGCTTGCATTTAAAAGATCATCCTGTACAGCTTTTCAGCTTCCCCTGCCTATCACTTGGTCCATAGTGAGATCCTCCTGCATGCAGTCAACCAGTTCAAAGCCAAAGAATTATGTCTGGAGCTCAAGTGACTCCTCCAAGCTTAGTGTTCAATTCTGGGTTCTCGACAAGTTTCACCACAGGGGGAATCGCTGGAAGTGTGTGGATGATTTCAAGAGTCAATGTGGGTATAATTAGCCTCACAAACAGAGGTTCACTTCCACATGTGAATGTTATAGCATTATGCACAGCTGGTGGTCATTTGACTCCAGATATGCCTCCATGCATGTATTTTTCAATAAAACATAGACCACTGGTTTTCGAACTTTTTAATAATAATTTTGTAAATTTGTGTTTGGTGTCACCCCTCCCACGATTATCAGTTGAAATAATTCATCCATCGAATAAAGGCTAAGCCTAATTCAAAGATATGAAAGCTCGTACATAGGGTCAGAGGTCATGGTAGTAGTTGCAGTATTTTATGCAAGTGACTTACTTACTTAGTCGTTCCTCTATTCTACCGTGAGGTGTAGAGGTTTGTAAGAGAGAGAGCCATACTATTCTATCGGCTGTCTTCCTCCTGGCTTGGTTCCATTCTAGTCCTCGGTCTTTCAAAGATTGTCTAATGTTGTCCTCCCAGCGGACTTTGGGTCGTCCTGGAGGTCTGGATCTCTGGCTCTTAGTTTCCCATGCTTGCCGTGGTAGCTGATCTTCTCCCATTCTGCAGACATGGCCAAACCATCTCAGTTGGGACTGTTCTACTTGGGTCTGCGGGGGTGGGATTTTAGGCCTTGACATATCGTCTGGTTGCGGACCATGTCTCTTCTTGTTACTTCAACCACCTTCCTCAGATACCTCATTTCTGAGATTTGGATCTTCTTCTTCGTTCGTCCTGAAAAGGACGCTGGTTGCGTTGTGTCCGTTTACAGCAAAGCTGCGATATTTACGCCTATCGGCCAACACATCTGACTTCAGCACGACATTTTTTAGGGCCAGGTTTGCCTTCCCTCTTCGATCCCTACTGTTTCAGCCAGACTGCAGTGATGCAGCCTGTTTCCAGGACCACCACTTGGAGGTGGAGTAGGGTCTTGGTCAGCTCTGGTTTGCTGACCCTGATGCAAGCAGTCTAGCTATGGGTCGCTGACTGCATTTATCACTGTTGCTGCGTCTTTGGTCCCAGGTTTGGATCTGGCTTTTGTGGGTTGTAGTCATTGCCCATGACTTGCATCCATATGTCAAGACTGGGACATAGGTGGAGCGGTATACCCCACTGAAAACTTTCCTTTCCTCTCCTTACATGCCTTGATGACATCGTCCATGAGGAGTATGAAAAGATAAGGTGACAGGATATCACCTTGTCTTACACCAATGGTGGTCCTGAATTCTTCTGATTTATGGTTTGCCGTCCTCACATAATTTCTGCAAGACTTGTAGAAGCTCTGTATAGTAATAGGTCGACTGATGCTCCCATGTACTTAACCATTTCTGGTGTTATGTCATCATGTCCTGCTGTTTTGCCCATCTTGATTTTCTCCAGTGCTGCCTTCAGTTCTTCCATCTTTATGTCATCTTCATCACCATTTGTTTCCTCTTCTGTGCCAGTGGTTATCATTTCTGATGCTTGACCTTGCTCACCATCCAGGAGTTCTGAAAAATTGTCTTTCCATCTTTCCATTACTTCTTTTGGGGCTGTAAGCAATTTGCCTTGCTTGTCCTTTATAAATTGAAGAGGGCACTGTTTTTCCTTCCTCATATTCTTTAGGGTCTTATAGAACAATTTCTGGTTTTCTTGCGCATCGTTTTCTAGCTTTTCTCCAAATTCTTCCCAGGACAAATGTTTTGTTGCTAGCACCTTGTTCTTTGCTTCTGTTCTGAGTATCATATATTCTCTATATTTCTCTGTTTTTCCTGCTGTGTTTTTAGCTCCTAAGCATTGTTTCCATGCCTTTTTCTTCTCTCTTATTTTCTCTTTAACCTAATCTGTCTACCAAGGTGTCCTCTTTCTCTTGTTCCCAAGTCGAACTTCACCACATGCTTCTGCTGCAACTGTCTTTATGATGTCCTTAAATTTCAGCCAGAGTGTTACCAGGTCATGAGGTTGTTGTTCTGTGTTTCTCACTGCTGTAGCAATAAGCTCCTGATATCTGGTCTTCACTTCTGGCTCTCTCTCTCTCAGTTTGTAGGTCTTAATGCTCATTTCCCCTGTTGGTTTACTTAGCTTCCTGCGGGATGTTAAGCAGTTCCTAGGCCGAGTAACTCTTTTAGTTGTTCTTTTAATTGTTAACAAGTAGTGGTCACTTCCAATCTCTGGCCTCCTCCACACTCTAGCATCTCTGACATACTTGAATGAGCTCTTCCTAACTATGGCATAGTCGATCACTGACTTCTCATTCTTTGTTGGTTCACACCTAGTGTATACATGTATGCGCTTATGGGGGAACTTTGTGTTTGTAATGATCAGATTCTGCTCAGTGCAGAATCTAAGGAGTTGCTTTCCATTGTCATTAAGAGTATCTTCTCCATATCTTCCGATAACTCCACCCCATTTAGCATGGTCATTTCCAACTCTGACATTGAAATCTCCGAGCATGATAATTTCATCTAGGCAGTCATTCACTGTCCTTTGAAGCAGCTTGAAGAATTCCTCCTTGGCTCTACTTGCTCATCTTCATTTGGCCCATACACAATGACAAGGTTGACTATGGTTTCTTCTTCTTTTAGTTTTAGGACCATAATGTGTTCCGAGACAAAGTTCCATCCCTTGATACTATCCGGGACCAGAAGACGCAGCAATAGAGACCGCAGTCAGCGACTCATAGCTTGACTGCCTGCGTCAGGACCAGCGAACCAGAGCTGGTCAAGACCGTGCTCCACCTCCACGTGGTGGTCCTGGAAACAGTCTGCAGCAGTGCAGGCTGGCTGAGCGAGCACGGATCGCAATGGGAAGGCAAACCCGGTCCTAAAAAATGCCGTGCAGAAGTCAGATGTGTCGACCGAAAGGTGCAGATATCACAGCTACGTTGTAAACAGACACAACGCAACCACCGTCCTTTTCAGGGCGAACGAGGAAGAAGAAGAAGAAGATACTATCCCTTTGGTTTTTGGTCACAATACAACCCACACCCCCTTTAGCTCTTTCAGATGTGGGGACACCACTGTAGAGCAGCGTGTCGCCATCGAGATTCATGACTCCATGTCCTTTTTTCTTTGTTTCTGTTAAAGCCAGGATTTCTAGTTTTGCTTTCCTCATCTCTTCCACCAGCTCCGCTTCCTTCCCATTCATACTTCTTGTGTTCCATGTTCCATAAGTCATAGCCCATAGTCCATTCCAGTTCGTCGCCTTTAGAATCAGTCCAGTTTTCTCTCTTATGTTTCGCATAATCTGGTTTTTAAGACAAATAGGTGATTGGCCTGTTGTGCCTTTGCATGATGGAGGGGCTGCCTCCTTACGGCCTCCATGCAGGTCGCCCTACTCCTTTTTCAGCCGGGCTTGGCACCGGCCTAGGCGGAATTTATGCAAGTGACAAATTGCTTAATGTAAAACTAGCATGATAATGATTGTATTTTCATTGGAATATGGTAGGGCAGTGCATTCTCAGAGCACATCAATTTACTACTACGATACTTTTGCTTTTAAACGTGGCAGTGTTTTGTCTTTATTTTTATTGCATTATGATATATATATATATATTTGCATTATGATATATATATATATATATATAATAGCCCCTTCATTGATAACTGACTCTGGAAATACGCCCCTTAGGTGACATCCCTCAGCTGCTTATTTGCCTGGTGTTCCTTTTGACGTTTTCTCCTCTCTTCTGCTTGTTGTGAGAGCTTCTTTTCACCAAATCTGAGATGGCGCCATAGAGAGCATTGCCATTTAGTGTGATCGATAGTTTCATTTTCCCTGCATCCTCCATATATATATATATATATATATATATATATATATATATATATATATATATATATATATATATATATATATATATATATATATATATATATATATATATATATATATACACTACTCGTCAAAAGTCAAGGGCCACTTAGAAAAACCTTGGTTGAAACCATAAAACAAATCTGATATAAACGTAATTGGTATCAGTGAAAACGGCATTTATTGAATATCAAATTGACATGTCACGTAAAGAAATGGAAACACACATTCAAACGCAATGAAGCTGTGAAGTGTGTCACCCAGCTTTTCAAAAGTCACACAATAGATATTGGACAAATAGACATTTCGAAATCGGGTATGACCACCGTTTGCAGCAAGACATTCAAGACAGCGTAGACGCATCGAGTCCACAAGGTCCGAAGAGTATCCTGAGGAACAGCTTGCCATTCTTGAAGCAGAAATGCAGTCAGCTGTGCAACATCCATTGGCATGGGGGGATTTGTTGACAATCTTCGACCAAGGACATCCCAGAGGTGCTCAATCGGAGAAAGATCAGGTGAATGAGCTGGCCATGCCATCCTGATGATCCCATGTTGCTGAATAAACTCATTCACCACACGAGCTCGATGGGGTCGAGCGTTATCATCTTGGAGGATGGCATTACTACCTATGGCCTCCAGAGCAGGCTGAACAGTTGGTCTCAAGATTTCGTTCTGGTATCTTGGGCCGGTCAAGTTGCCTTGGATGATGTAGAGTGGGGTTCTGCCATGTCTGTAGAAGCCTCCCCAGACCATGACAGAACCCCTACCATAACGATCCACCTCTCGAATTGTGTCATCAGTAAATCGCTCTCCTGGTCGTCTCCAAACTCAAATCCTGCCATCATTGAATGACACAGTGAAGCGAGATTCATCAGTGAAGAGAACTTGACTCCATTGTTGCCTTGTCCATCGGATGTGCTCGCGACACCAAGCAACACGGGCTCTGTGATGAGGAGGAGTAAGAGGGATTCTGACTGCAGGACGTCGAGCAGCCAGTCCAAATTCATGTAAACGTCTGCGAATGGTGCTTTGACTGACATTAACGTTTACAGTTTGTCTCAGCTGACATCTTAGAGTGGAACAAGTCACTGCTTGATGGCGCAGGGCTGACAACAAGAGGTACCGGTCATCATGTCTATTGGTGCATCTAGGGCGACCTGGCCGGTGGCGATCCTCCACACTTCCTGTGGCCTGAAATCTCTTCAAAATTCTTTGGATAGTAGAGTGTGACACTGCAAGCCGTCTAGCAACCTCACGGACAGATAAACTACTTTCAACCAACGCTATAGCCCTCATTCTTTGTAAGGTGTCAAGACTTCTTCTTGGTCGCATGGTTTTTGCAAGTGATGAAACTACCCTAAGTCTGCTGATTGTAAAACAAATTAAGAGTGAACTCTGTTCACGAAAAGTTGCCAGTGCATGTGGAATGTCAATGTTGCGCACATATTTGCGCACGGATTACGCATACATAGGTAAAATGTATTTATTTGTCTGATAAAAATATATTTATCTTTGAATGCACGTTTTTCGGTCTAAAGGGACAGAACTCAGATTAGGCGATGGGTATTCATTCTGTGAGTTATCGCTCCTTGTTCGTTCCTGAAAGTCGAACTCGGCGGAGGAATTTAGACTTACTTTAATCTATTCTGTGTTTGGTTAAGAATAGATTGTTCTTGCTTCAGAATGTCTATGGCCCGAATCTATGTGTAGTTCTTGTCTATGTAGGACGAGTATGTCTTATATCTTGATATCTTAGTATGTTTAAGTGGAACTATTTTTCTTGTACTGTACTTTAGGGGTCAGGTGCTTTTTGGCGGATGAAGATACGTTAGGGAGTTCTTCGGTGATGTCGAAGCCTAAATCCATGAGTTCCCTGGTATTCATTCCATAACGCGAGGAGAAGAGCGTTCTTGTGCTTGCTAGTGTATTCCTATGTCAAGGTAAACGTACTTTTGCTGACTTTGTTCATTCCTAGGCTTAAGATGGGCAGACGTTTACATGAATCTACCTATGTCAGTATGTCAGAACGACATATTATCTAGCAGCACTGATTATGTTTCTATACAGCAATTATGAGGACAGATTATGCTGATGCTTGTGGAAACTTTGATATTCATGAATTGAATCTTTATTGAAGCTTTGTCGTACATCGTTACGGTGAGCGATGTTTACAAGACTAGAAGCCATTTTGGAATGCTATCTATTGTGGATCATTTACCAGAGAACAGGGACGCCCTTATTATCGGGTGATGATAAAGAGATCATACTTATGAAAGGAAAATCTATTATGGGTGATTCAACATTCGCTCAGAAGATATTTGCTGAATGCTATTTAAAGAAATCTTCGCTAGGGTACAAGCTACACTTATGCTAAAGGAGGTTCTGTCCAGGAGTCACCGTAAACATTATTGATTAACTGACATGACTAGTCAGTAAGGCCTGATGAAGATTTGTTAAACATTATATATTAACTGACATGATCAGTCAGTAAGGCCTGATGAACATTTATATGAGATATGGAACTCTGAATGTTTGTATACTGATGTTCCATTGTGATTTTCCTCAACATGAATGCCAATTTGTTATTGTACACCATGGGTCAACAATATGCTATTGATGTCGACCTGTGTTCCTGCAACTGTGCCCGTTCTGTCAAGTGTGTGCGTCCCATTAAACTGTTGAAACGTTTGCAGTAGTCTGTATCCTTAACTTCTGATACGTATGAGTGAGTATTTGTACTTCCAGTCAACTTTACAGAACAGTTCACACATTCGCGTATTAACAGTCACTCTACCACTCATGATACATATTACATCCTTGTTGAGTCCTCAAGACGTTTGGAGCAAGATGACCTGTACACCTGACACTGTGCTCGGTTGTTTGAGTTGACTATTCAGTCCCAGTACATCTTTACAACGTACACTGATAAAACACAGTATACAGCATCCAAGAATAACAGCCTTTATCACTATTACCACAAGGAAAAAAGGCGTTTATCAATGTGGTAGGCCAGATTTCTGGGCTTAACCTGCACAGTGGACATTGCCAGAAGTTAACAGCTACTGATACCAGTTCGTTTCCCTGACGCCTGATACGACACACCAGCAGTGTTAGTCTACACTTGTTTGACAGTTCCTCACGTGACTTATGAAGCGATTACTATATCTAGGTCACCGCTTGTTGACATTTGTCTCCGTACAGGCATAATTACATAGAACAGACAGCGTAGCACAGCAAGTTGTTTACAAGTGGACATTTAACTGTGTTAGCAGAAGTATTGAACTTAGAAGTCTACACGTCAACGGTGGATCTTCTTGTGTGTTCATATTGCAGAACTGTGTAATAATTTAAAACAGAGAGCTATTATTTAATAAAGTGGCAGTTTAATTTCATTGGAAACCGAACCATATTAATGTAATACTGAGCCTTCTCTGCAGACACTTCTACAACACATTGCTTTATATTATATGCATTTATATGATGATATATGTATTTATGTTTAAATGTGATATATTATTCGTGTGTCTAATATAAGATTTCCCAAGTAACATAGGGCTTATATTAGTGTTCTATAGGGAGCAATTTTCTTTATTGGAAATTTGCTGGCAACATCTGTTGCTATTTCTGTTAGTTGTTGAGACGCGTTTGTCATCGTTGTTTTTGTAATATTTTTTCTGTTCTTTAGTTTTGTTTTGATTTGTTTGTATTTGTAGGTCTATCCTTTCCTATCTTTCAGTTCTATACACAATTTGTGTTTATACACTGTGGCGTTATTTGTCTTGTTGATTTCATTGCAGTTGTTGTCACAGATTCTGTGATTATTTTCATTGATTTCTCTATTTGACTTAGTTGATTTCTGCAATTGTTTTCATATTGTCTTTTATGCTTGTCCTTTGTTAATGTCTTTGGTTGACAGATGATATGAGATAGTTGAGTACACGTATGTTATAGTATAGACCAGTACTTTATTATTATTATTGTTGTACAAGGAAGTATACAAGACCTTTGTAAGGCTTGTCTCCCACAGAGATTGGGATTGTGAGCTAATTAATCAAGTTCATTGAGAACTTGCTCCTGTTTATTTGGAAATAGATTACATTTTTGTGTCAACTGATTGCTATCATTATTAGGCATCATGTCTACATTGGAATACTTTATTGCACAAGGGAAATCCCTTGATAAGTCTGGTAAGGAATTAGAGGAGTTTGCAACTGCTCAATTTGCAATGGTATTAAAATCATAAGAGAAGAAGCAAAAAGAGGAGAATAAATGGAAAGCAGAAGTTGAACAAAAGAAGATAGATGCTGAGAATTTAAGATTGCAGATGCAAGCTGAGGAGAGAAAAGCTGCTGCTGAGGAGAAAAAAGCTGCTGCTGAGGAGAGAAAGCTTCAAATAGAAGAAAAAAAATTTGAAGCTGAACAAAAAAGATTAGAAAGAGAAGCTGAACAAAAGAGATTAGACAGAGAAGCTGAACAAAAAAGATTACAAGCTGAGGCTGAACAGAAAAGATTAGACAGAGAAGCTGAACAAAAAAGATTAGAAAGAGAAGCTGAGGCTGAGGAGAGAAAAGCAATGAGAGAACATGAACATCAAAAAGAACTTAACATTTGAATTAGAAAAATTAAAATTGACAAATATGAGTAATGTTAATCAGTCAAATGGTAACAGTGGTAAACCCTTTACTTATAAGGTCAAGGTACCTGCGTTCAATCCTTCCAGTGACGATATTACATTCTGGCTGGATCGTTTTGAACGCTCCTGTCGAGCTCATAATGTGGATAAATCACAGTATGCTAATCAATTGTCAGAAAATTGGAAAGGTGATTCTCTGACTAGTTTAAGTTTGGTTGAAGAGTCTGACAAGGATAATTATGATGTTATTAGAGCGGCTTTATTGAAAAAATATCAGTTAACTGAGGAAGGTTACCGTATTTTGTTTAAGAAAATGGTACCTGAATCAGGGGTGGAATTCTCAGAATTCATTGCAAGGACACATCTTACATTTAATCGTTGGATTGAGTTGTCCAAAACAGAAAAGACATATGAAGCCCTTATGGACTTGTTGCTCAGGGACAAGATTATGTCATGTGTTAATAAACCCTTCTTGGAATTCCTACATGAGCGTAAACCCAAGACACTAAAAGAAATGCAAGATTATTGTGACCAATACGTCACTGCACACCCTGACATAACTCTTGGCAACACTAAGATTAAAGAAGGTATGCCAGTTGCATCAGCAACACCATACAACCCTAATTATTCACACAAATGTTAGGGACAACAAAACAAGTTTGGAAAAAAAGGTAACCATAATAGTTATCAAAACCAAGGAAACCAATCATTTCAGGGTTCTTCTGCGAAGAACTGGAGACAAGCTGACAGCCCTCGATACAGAGGTGGTCATAATTATAGAAATGTCCGCAGAGGAAGTCAGTATAGAAATTATCCAAGTCATCCATCATGGAGACAACAAGACCATAATTATAGAGATACTCATTATAATGAATATGATAATGGTAACCATGAGAATTATGACTCAAACCCAAATAGGGGTTACAATAGAGGAAATAATAATGATTACAGAGGCAATAATAATCGAGGTAGATCCCAATACAAAAAACATAAATCTCATTATCATGCAAACTCTGCACAGCAAGAGTCACATGAAGCCTATAAACAGACTAAAGATAATGATGATGCTAATAATATGGCATGTGCCGCTTTTGATTTTGGGAGAGCATCTCAGTGCCCCCAATGCAAAACATTATTTGAACCAACTACGGTGTCCACTTTAAGTTGTGGCCATCCTCTTCCCGCTCTTCCTGCGTCAGTCGCGCATGATGGAAGAGGTTCTCTTGTCTTACATAAAGGTTTAGTAAATGACAATCCAGTCTCAGTTCTTTTTGATTCTGGATGCACCACAATTAGTGTTAGACAGTCGCTTGTAGATCCTTCTCGTGCCACTGGAAAAGTAGTCAAATGTGTAACATTTGGCGGCACCTTAAAGAAATACTCTACTGCTATCATTAGGATTGCTACTCCTTTCTTTACAGGAGATGTACACGCATGTCTTCTGCTGAATCCGATCGCGGATCTTATCATCGGTCATATTCACGGAGTCAAAGAATGCACTCCACAACAAATTTCCGTTTGGGAAAAACAGAATATGCAAACCGCTAATGCTGTAGTCACTAGAGCTCAAGCTCTTAATGTGCCTCAATCTTCACCTACTGAAGATAATGAAGTGCATAACCAAGATGATCCCTTGGTAATTTCTCGTGACTCGTTTATAAAACAGCAAGAAGAGGATCCGACTCTTGCAACGAAAGGTGATCCGAATAAAGATACAAAGCGTAAATCTTGGATTACAATGAAGAATGGCGTACTTGTACGTATGGTGCAAGACTCCGACAAGTCAAGTCATTCTCAGATTCTTGTGCCCAAGAATTTGAGAGTTAAAATCTTACAACACGCACACGACTCTCAGTGTGCTGGACATATGGGTTTTTCCCGTACAAAGTCAAGAGTTCTTGCGGCTTTCTTTTGGCCTTTTGTGAACAAAGACATACGGATTTATTGTCAATCTTGTATAGTATGTCAAGAAGTCAAATCCAAAGGTCCACGCCATGCTGCACCTATTCAGGCTGCAGACATTCCTATTCGACCATTTCAGAAAATGGCGATAGACATCATTGGTCCATTTAAGATCAAATCTGCTAGAGGACATCAGTTTATCTTAACGTGTGTGGACATGTGCACACGTTGGCCAGAGGCTATCCCTCTGAAGAGCATTACTACTGCTGACATTGCAGATGCTCTTTGGCTTATATTTTCTCGTCTGGGATTCCCCGGAGAAATATTATCAGATCATGGCACCCAACTGATATCGGATACCATGTCTCAAGTGATGTCGACTCTGCAGATAGAGAGATCTTTGAGTAGTATCTATCATCCTATGTCCAATGGGATGGTCGAACGGCTAAATAGAACACTCAAGAACTTACTAGGGAAGATAACTGAGGATCATCCTCAAGATTGGGATAGGGTTTTACCCGCGGCCCTCTTCGCTTACAGAGAGGTCCCCAATGAACATACAGGATTTTGTCCCTTTGAACTTGTCTTTGGCGCGCGACCGCGCGGCCCTATGTCTTTGCTTCATGATCTCATGACCGCCGATAATATTACCAATGACACGAAATCTTCTTATGAATATGTCATCGCGCTGAGGGAAAAGATTATCAAAGCATGCAAATTGGCAACTTCTTCTTCTGAATTTGCTAAGCAGAAAGCAAGACAATTTGCCAATAAGAAAAGAACCTTACGACAACTTTGTCCTGGTGACAAAGCATTTGTTTTGCTACCTTGTAGGGAAAACAGACTTCTTATTTCTTGGAAAGGTCCGTACGATATAATCTCGAAAATTTCCGATGTTGACTACATTGTCGATATTGATGGGAAGCATAAAACCTTCCACATCAATATGCTTACGGAATTCCATGAACGTCCGGATTATTTACAGCCTATTTTCCAGGCAACGGACGATTCACCTGTCCAACATGGTCATTACTCATCACTGTCCGTAATACAGGATGAGGAAACAAGTTTTTTGGATGTTAATCTTCCGCTTCCGATGATTCCACTTCATTCTAGTGAATCATGGAAAAACGTTACTGTTTCTCCGGATTTATCTCTAGGAGAACAGCGACAAGTTTCGGCTATGTTACAAACATTTCAGGATGTCCTTACTGACATTCCTGGACAAACTCATGTCATTGAACATGACATTATTCTAACTGACCATAATCCTATTAGAGTCAGACATTATCCTATTCCTATACATTTTCAAGCACAGGTTGAGAAGGAGTTGGATGAGATGATAGATTTAAAAATAATTGAACCATCCACTTCTGCGCATTCTTCGCCGATGGTTATTGTCCGGAAAAAAGACAATAACATACGTCTTTGCGTTGACTATCGCAAATTGAATCAAGTCACGAAGTTTGATGCTGAACCTATGCC
Source organism: Oreohelix idahoensis (assembly GCA_024509875.1). Lineage (NCBI taxonomy): Eukaryota > Metazoa > Mollusca > Gastropoda > Stylommatophora > Oreohelicidae > Oreohelix > Oreohelix idahoensis. The sequence continues at coordinate 34,702 of JAMPIV010000719.1, read as the reverse complement.
TTTACTAGAAGAGCTACTTACTAGGCTTTCTAAATCTCATTTTTTCACTAAACTAGATTTGTCTAAAGGATATTGGCAAGTTCCTTTATCTGAACGCGCCAAACCTTTTACTGCTTTTTCTACACCTAGAGGCCTTTTTCAATGGAATTTCATGCCTTTCGGCCTTATGAACGCACCAGCTACATTCGTACGAATGATGCGTCGAATTCTATCTTATCGGTCCAGATGTCATCGCGTACCTAGACGACATCTGTCTTCTCAGCGATACTTGGGAAGATCACTATTCGGGGTTAGTTGAATTGCTATCTACTCTACGCGAGTATAACCTGACAGCGAAACCCTCTAAAGCCTGTATTAGTTTTAGCGAAATTTCGTTCTTAGGTCACCGTGTCGGTCATGGTTTCCTAAAGACAGAGGACCATAATACAAGTAAAATACTTAACATTTCTATTCCTAAGACTAAAAAGCAAGTGCGAAGTCTCTTAGGTCTCATACAATTTTATGGACGATTCATTCCGAATCTGTCCTTGATCATGGCACCTCTTTCTTTCTTGCTAAAGAAAGGGTCTCCTAATATAGTCCATTGGACTCAAGAGTGTCAATCCTCTTTGGATAAGATCAAAACTATGTTTTCTACTGCACCTATTTTAGTGTTACCTACTAAAGATAAGACATTTGTTCTTCGTAGTGACGCTTCATCCACTGGGATTGGAGCGGCACTAATGCAAGAGTACTCTGGAACTCTGCATCCTGTAATGTATATTTCCAGAAAGCTTAATGCTGCAGAAAGGAATTATTCGGTCTTAGATCGAGAATTATTGGCTATGGTAAGGTCAATTCTCAAATTACAAAGATTCCTTCTAGGCGCACATTTCATAGTAGAAACCGATCAGAAAGCTCGTATGGCTATACAGAGTAAGAATTTGAAGAGTTCGAGGTCTACTCGATATGCAATTGCTCTTCAACCTTTTCATTTTTCGGTACGAGCTATCCGTGGATCAGATAATGTGATGGCAGACATTCTGTCTAGATGCCCACATGATTCCACTTAACTGTTGAGTCTTGGACTTCTTAACACTTCCAACTCGACAACAGATTTTTCTTTCTATATCAAGATAGATACACATTGTAATTCGTAATGATACTACGTTCATTGATATATACTGAAGCACATTAAAAACGCACCACCTGTATAATCCAGGAACAGAGTGTGAAATGTAAATATAAGTGTGTACAAGTTTACATATTTGGAATCTTTATTCATTTTCCTATGAATCCATGCTGGTCATTAATTTGTACATTTGATTATTATGAAATTCTTTGCATTCTGTGCAGGCAAGGGAGAAAACCAAAAATACAAAAAAATGCACGTGCATTATCCTGCTGGAGAAGCTGCAAATCTGGATAAATTGTGAACGCAGGAGCAACCAGTGCATCCAGAACCTTATCTCGATATGTCACAGCATTAACATTTCCACGGAAGACGTGAAGAGGCAAGCGATGGTGAAAACAGAATCCTCCCCAAATGTGAATACTGCCACCTCGAAATCGGTTGACACAGCAATCTGCAAAGCGCTCTTCACACCGTCGCTAAATCCGCATACGTCCATCTGCAAAGGATATGTTGAATCTGTTCTCGTCTGTGAATAGGACAGCATTCCACTGCAGTCTAGTCCATCTGATATGTTGCTCTGCCCATTGCAGGCGCTGCTAACGATGTCTGTGAGTCAAGTTTGGCCCAACATAAGGTCGTCTTGCAGTAAGGCCTGTATCTCTGAGTCGTCGTATGACTGTCATTCGAGAGACTTGCCCATGTCTACCCACTATTGCTCTTGCTGTTTGACTTGCCGGGAGAGTACGATTCCTTAGGGTACTCAGCACAATATGACGATCTTGCGCAGGGGTAGTAACTCGTGGTTGGCCACTCCGAAGTCTATCCCGGGCACTGCCAGTAGTTCCGTAACGTTCATTGAGACGTACAATAGTGCTATGGTGGCAATTCATCCTTCTGGCAATGGCCCGCGAGCTCATTCCGGTCTCCAACATACCAATGGCTCGTTGGCGGTCGTTTTCAGATAGTCGTGGCATTTCAAGCACATGTACTGGGTGTTTTGTCTCAACGGCCTCTTTATACCATGTATACTGCCAGAATGCGTACACATTTTCAGGGTCATAGCTGTTGGGAATCGTGTTGCACGTGTAACTTTCATCATTTTCATGTAGTCTGTACACACACCCGTGAGTTGAATCTTGCACTTTCCATTCCAGCAGCCATTCGCTCTCTACCTCATGGCAAACACAGGGAAAATCCATTCCCACACTTTTTTTTTGCCAGCTTCTCGGCATCAGTATATATAATAGTGGTGCGTTTTTAATGTGCTTCAGTATATATATATTCACCGGTACTCGTTGATGATTTTTCTTTTTGTCAATCATGTACTTAGAATGCTTAAACTGAAATTGTTATATGCATTGTGTCATTGCAAGTATAGTAGTATGCGTTGGTGACACCTCCCTGGAAACATTTATGCTTAAGAGAAATGCTTTCTCTGAGAGATTGAGATGTATTCTCATCAGTCGATCTATATTTCGACTTTGCATTATTCTGGCTTAAATAATTCCAGATATTTCTCATCTGCACAGTATTTATGCGTTTGGAGCCTATTGTATGTTGCTCTCAGATGAAAAAAAAAATGATTTTCATTTTTTTTTTTCGGGGGGTGTGGTAATCTGTTGCGCACATGTTTGCGCACGGATTACGCATACATAGGTAAAATGTATTTATTTGTCTGATAAAAATATATTTATCTTTGAATGCACGTTTTCGGTCTAAAGGGACAGAACTCAGATTAGGCGATGGGTATTCATTCTGTGAGTTATCGCTCCTTGTTCGTTCCTGAAAGTCGAACTCGGCGGAGGAATTTAGACTTACTTTAATCTATTCTGTGTTTGGTTAGAAATAGATTGTTCTTGCTTCAGAATGTCTATGGCCCGAATCTATGTGTAGTTCTTGTCTATGTAGGACGAGTATGTCTTATATCCTGATATCTTAGTATGTTTTAGTGGAACTATTTTTCATGTACTATACTTCTGGGGTCAGGTGCTTTTCGGTGCATGAAGATACGTTAGAGAGTTCTTGGGTGATGTCGAAGCCTATGGGGGAAGTCATGGCTTAGCCCTGCCCAAAAGTTTGTGATCTCTTTTGATTATGGGAATGAAGATATTTTCTTCTGTGATGGTTAAATCCATGAGTTCCCTAGGGTTCATTCCATAACGCGAGGAGAAGAGCGTTTTTGTGCTTGCTAGTGTATTCCTATGTCAAGGTAAACGTACTTTTGCTGACTTCGTTCATTCCTAGGCTTAAGATGGGCAGACGTTTACATGAATCTACCTATGTCAGTATGTCAGAACGACATATTATCTAGCAGCACTGATTATGTTTCTATACAGCAATTATGAGGACAGATTATGCTGATGCTTGTGGAAACTTTGATATTCATGAATTGAATCTTTATTGAAGCTTTGTCGTACATCGTTATGGTGAGCGATGTTTACAAGACTAGAAAGCCATTTTGGAATGCTATCTATTGTGGATCATTTACCAGAGAACAGGGACACCCCTTATTATCCGGGTGATGATAAAGAGATCATACTTATGAAAGGAAAATCTATTATGGGTGAGTTCAACATTCGCTCAAAAGATATTTGCTGAATGCTATTTAAAGAAATCTCCGCTAGGGTGCAAGCTACACTTATGCTAAAGGAGGTTCTGTCCAGGAGTCACGTAAACATTATTGATTAACTGACATGACTAGTCAGTAAGGCCCTGATGAAGATTTGTTAAACATTATATATATAACTGACATGGATCAGTCAGTAAGTGCTGATGAAATATTTATATGAGATATGGAACTCTGAACGTTTGTATACTGATGTTCCATTGTGATTTTCCTCAACATGAATGCCAATTTGTTATTGTACACACCGTGGGTCAACAATATGCTATTGATGTCGACCTGTGTTCCTGCAACTGTGCCCGTTCTGTCAAGTGTGTGGCGTCCCATTAAACTGTTGAAAACGTTTTTGCAGTAGTCTGTATCCTTAACTTCTGATACGTATGAGTGAGTATTTGTACTTCCAGTCAACTTTACAGAACAGTTCACACATTCACATATTAACAGTCACTCTACCACTCATGATACACATTACATCCTTGTTGAGTCCTCAAGACGTTTGGAGCAAGATGACCTGTACACCTGACACTGTGCTCGGTTGTTTGAGTTGACTATTCAGTCCCAGTACATCTTTACAACGTACACTGATAAAACACAGTATACAGCATCCAAGAATAACAGCCTTTAACACTTACCACAAGGAAAACAGGCGTTTATCAGTCAATCAGCATGATTACTTCCCCTGTTTGGTTGTACGGAAGTTTGAAAAAAACAGATTAAAAATGTGAATTTATGGTCAGCAAACCAAATTGCACGTGATCACCATGGGTTTTGTCGGTGAGGTTGTTTTTATGCTTAACGTGCATAGAGGACTGTCAGAGGAAGATATTGCACCCATTTTTACTAAAAACTTCCTTCATTTAATCATTTTATGCGCTTATATAAAAGTGTATTGAAAATAATAGGATGGCCCTTGACTTTTGACGAGTAGTATATATCATTGCCACAGTTCTAAATATAATATGACTTCAGTTATAAAGTGATTGATTTTCTGGTGCATTTTAAAAACTAACACAAACACCAGAATGTTATGAATGCTGTGATAACTTTGAAGGATATAATACACATAAAGAACAGTGTTAGACTTTAATTAGTGTGTTTTATATTGCACTCTTTAAAATGTTAATTAATTTGTTTGTCATTTTAAAACCACATGACATATAATATATTAATATATTTTTTTTACAAGAGAGATGGGTATTTACTGGTCTGGTGTACAGGTTTTTGTCTCCGAAGGTTGACAGGTTTGTAGAGGGCACAAAAAAAGGGAGAAGAGAACTGGTGACAGACATGAAAGAGATAAAGCAGACGTGGAAAAACCTTGAGTGAATTATCTAGGACAGAAAGGCTTGGAGATTGTTTTTTGAAGGCCATTGCTCCATACGGTACTAATAAATAACATGATGATGGGGTATTTTGTCCTAGACCATCATGATCTCCTCTATTTTATGGTTAAATTATTATGGATTTGTTTAAAACTTGTCATTGAACATGTTAAAAAACAATATTTCCAGATACACATATCAAGACAGAAATGAAATGTGAGCAAGAAAAATGTGTGTCACCTGTCAAGCTGGATCAAATGACCAGTTCCACATCTTTGTTGTTTCCAGTTGAAGTAAATTTTCTGTGTAAGTTTATGCTACTTGTTATTGTTTTCATTATCGAGGAAGTTGAGGGGAACTGCGGTAAGACGTGGAATACAATGGGTGGGTTTGAAAAAAAATCGAAAAAAGGTGATTCGTCTTACGAGGACAAAAGACAAAGAAAATAGTCTACGTTACGGCCACAAGGCCTTCGTCAGGAAAGGAAAGAAAGTGAAGTCTAGATAGGACACATAAAAAACTTAATAAAATAATAAAATAAAAACTGGGTACTTCCCTGAAGGCAAGAACCGAAATTCGCTGTCTTGTTGAAGAGCGCGTGGCTGAACAGAAAGCGACTTCCGCCGCCGGGTGTACACAATACATACTGAAAAACTAAAAAAAACGAAACCGGACAATAAACTACCCAACGGGATAAAAGTGGGGACTGGAAATAGAAGAGGACAGAATGAGTGGGAGATAAATAAATATGAAATTAAAAAATGTATATGGCATACAAATAGAAGAATAGGATAAGAGTGGAAAGAGTCAAATAGAGCAAGAGAGGAAAGGGTGACCTCAGACAAAGGTGTGAAAAGTGTTGAGACCGGCTGGTTTTAGACACCCCATGCGGTGTATAAGACGGTTCTCAAGCTGTTCTCGGCTGGCAGTGTCAGAGGAGCAGGATCGGATCGCTGTGACCTGGATGTCGATGGGACCATGGTGGTCAGGACCATTGAAGTGTATGGCAACTGGTGTGGACTTTTGCTGAGCGATGTCATTTAAGTGCTGGCTGAATCTGTCCCCAAGTCGTTTGCCTGTTTGGCCAATATAGGTTTTGCAGCAACGTTTACATATGATCGTATAAATGACATTGCGCGATTCACACGTGAAGCTACTAGTGATGGTGTACGTAGCCTTAGGAAAGGACACCTTCTGGGTTGAGGTGACATACTTGCACGTGTTGCATCTTGTCCGACCACAGGGTAGTGTGCCAAAGTGTGTGGCATTCTCCTTTGGGAGACGGCTGTGAACAAGAAGATCCTTCAAGTTCTTGTCACGTCTATATGCCACCAAAGGTGCTTCACTGAATACTTCTTGGGTCACAGGCTCTGCTTGGAGGATAGGGAGGTGGCGGAAAAGGATCTGTTTGACAGTAGTACTATGAGGGTGATGGGTCAAGATTAATTTGACTCTATCCGAAGTGGATTTATGGTGAGGTATGAGGGCCTCCTGACGAGAGATGGGGAGCACACGTTGGAGAGCAGAGGTGAGAACATGTTCTGGATAAAGTCTGTTACGGAAGAAATCCAACATCTCATTTGCTCGTAAGTGGAAAGTCATCGTCGTCTTGGCATAAACGGCGGAGGCGGAGAAGTTGTGAAAAAGGAAGGGAGTCACGACAGGCCCGAGGATGAGAAGAGGTATACAGGAGGTAGCTGTGGGCATCTGTCGGCTTGTAGTATACTGAGGTATTTAGGCCGGAGGGCGTGATAGAAATAGTAATGTCAAGGAAGTTGACAGAAACTGTCGAGACGAGGGAGGTTAACTTAATGGTGGGGTGAAAGTGGTTCACAAAGCCGATGAAGCGGTGTAAATCAGTCTAAGACATATCTGTGAGACCTATGCCATCATCGATATATCTGCGGTAAAACCCAGGGAAAGGACCGGAGTATTGTTGCCATATCTGATGCTCCAAGTGGCCCATGAATAGACAGGTCATAGCTGGGACCCATTTCTCTCGTTCCCATGCAACAACCACTAAATTGTGGTCTAAAAAATTGACCAATGAATTATCAAAGGAATTCAGGTTTCAAGGACCAGTTTCAGCAATTGAACGAGAAGGGTGTGGGACAGTGGAGATATAGAAAGGGGCAAGTTGTAGAGCTTCCTGATGGGCCAGAATAATTAACCGAAGAGCTCGTGAGGGACCATCAGAGTGGGGGTTATAGAGGTATACAGGTCCGGAGAGCAACAGACGTCTATCAAGAAAAGAGACGTAGGAGCGGTCCCCACCTGTGGTTAGTTCCGGATAGAGGAGTAAATGTATAGTAAGAGCGTGGAATTAGGTGTCTTTATGATGAAGGAGGGAATACTCTCAACGATATGATGCTCGGAAAATGCATGTCGAGTATGAAGTCAGAAATGTGTTCAGTAGGACACAGAAACGAGGCCCTGAGACAATAGGAGTCTTCCCAGGGGTTATCGATCTTGTGAATTTATGGGGAGCAATGTAGAATACAGCTTGGCTCCGAAAGAGGCTTATCTTGTTATTGTCCATTGAAATCCTGTGACGATACAGCGTGCTATGCCCGGGGAAGGTGAAGATCAATTACTAATTGAGATAAGCAAAATTTAATATTGGTGTTATTGTGTTAAATTTTCTGCGATTGGGTCTCAGAGAGATAACAGTCCCCGCATCGCTGCTCATTACTAGACCAGGTTAAAAAGCTCGCGTGAAGAGCCATTTGGTTCTCAAACCTGGTTATTTTTTACCATTCACTTAGGTACAAGGTCTTCTTTCTGCCAGTAGACGACAAGGGCATCCTCCCTTGTCACATGCCGAGGTTTTTGATGACAATGGTTGCGTGCTCTACGGCGAACAAGAAGCTAGGGAGAAGACGCACATAGAACTCTGGCCGAAGTGAGATTTGGTGAGATGGATTATGGCTATATCTACTGAGTGGCGGTAGATGTCTGAATTTGATTCCCTTTGAGGTAATGGGTTTTGTTATCTATGATTGTATATACAGGTGTATTATTGCATGTGGCAATCTGTACGAGATAGTGCTTCACGTATAGTAATTGGTGATATAATATGACAACTTGGGTCAAGCAAAGGTTTATATAGTTAGAGTCCTTAGAAAAAAGCGAGTCAAATGATGTCGGATTCAGCCTGAGAACCTGATTTTTAGTGGATTGCCTGTCTTCCTCTCTAAAAAGATGTGATGCTTTCAGGGCCTTCATGCATTGATCGGGCTCGGTAAACCGATTGAAACATCCTGGATTCTAGGAGATTGTATTGGTCTAGGGTCGGGACGAAGAATGGAACAAATTAGTTAAGCCCTTACTATGAACAGAGCGCTGCTTCCTCAAGAGAGGGGATTGTATCTGGGGAAGATGCAGACTACCTGAGCGCATGATGAGATGGAGGCTATGGAGGGGTAGTCTTTTAGGGGTTTTGGGATGAGACGGGAATATGTTTGTATATGGTGTTTATGTAGACGTGGAAAATAGGAACTTCATTTGAGTTTTAATCATGCTGCCGGTTCATTGAGTGTGGATAGTGGATGCGTAATCAATAGAAAATACTCCCTATCAAATAAAGGGAAGTTGTTGTATGGAGGCGTGAGACCCCTAATAAATAACGAGAAAGCAGAAAGCTGGGTCCTGTTGGGCACTGAGGTTCTTGATAACTAAGATGCAGACGGGAGTAGGACTGGCGACCAACTATACCTGCGCATACGTTGAATTACGCCACATCTGGTCTCAATTCGTTATTGGTAGGAGACGTTGTGTTCCTAGGATTTGAGTGGTACCAGCATGAATGGAGATGAAAAATTGGAAGAAAATCCATTAGGAAGATGTTAGCCTTTTGCAGTTGGTGGAGGCAGGATGTGATGAATAAAGTGGAGAGATGAGAGGTGAATCTAGTTTTAACTTGAAAGTAACGAACGCAAAATGTCAATAGTCGACACGGGATTATATCAGGAGGTGTAGGGGAGCTAAAGCTGGTGGTGACCGAACACGGAGAGAGTTGATAAAATATTTCAGAGAGGGCATAGTGGGGTCCAAAAAGAAAAACGTCAAGAAAATAATAAATATGTTAAATAAAAATAATAAAAACGCTAAATGAAAAATAGAGATTAATGAAACAATAAATAAAATAGGAGTTCAAGATTGCGGTAATATAAGGTAATGAAGGAAGAATAAGGGAAATACGAAAAAAAAAATAATAATAAGTAGGCCTAAGTGGGGATATAAAATTTAACTGAGAAAAGGAGATAGGATAGGATCAGGGAGAATAAGCAGGATAGGTAGATAGAAGATTACGATGATTTAACAGAAGACACGGTTGCAGTCAAAAAAAAATAATTATATAATAATCGAGGAAGTTGAGGGGAACTGCTGGTAAGTAACTGTGGAATACAAAATTGGGTGGGTGTGAGGTTTGAAAAAAAAATCGAAAAATAAAGGTGATTCGATACTTACGAGGACAAAAGAGATCAAAAGAAAATAGTCCCTACGTTACGGCCTACAAGGCCTTCGTCAAGGAAGCAGGAAGAAAAGTGAAGTCCTAGATAGGGGGACACATAAAAAACTTAATAAAAATAATAAATTAAAAACTGGGTACTTCCCTGACGGCAAGAACCGAAATTCGCTGTCTGTTGAAGAGCGCGTGGCTGAACAGAAAGCGACTTCCGCCGCCGGTTGTACACAATACATACTGAAAAACTAAAAAACGAAACCGGACAATAACTACCCAACGGGATAAAAGTGGGGACTGGAAATAGAAGAGGAAGAATGAGTGGGAGATAAATAAATATGAAATTTAAAAAAATGTATATGGCATACAAATAGAAAGAATAGGAATAAGAGTGGAAAGAGTCAAATAGAGCAAGAGAGGAAAGGGTGACCTCAGACAAAGGTGTGAAAAGTGTTGAGACCGGCTGGTTTTAGACACCCATCATGCGGTGTATAAGACGGTTCTCAAGCTGTTCTCGGCTGGCAGTGTCCAGAGGAGCAGGATCGGAATCGCTGTGACGATACTGGATGTCGATGGGACCATGGTGGTCAGGACCATTTGAAGTGTATGGGACAACTGGTGTGGACTTTTGCCCTGAGCGATGTCATTTAAAGCTGCCTGGCAGAAATCTGTGTCCCAAGTACGTTTGCCCTTGTATTTGGTCCAAGTATAAGTTTTTGTTTGCAGCGCAACGTTTACAAAAAAACAATAATGTTAGATCGTATAAAATTGACCATTGCGCGATTCACGAAGTGATGCCTTACTAGTGAAATGGTGTACGGTAGCCCTTATGAAAAGGACAACCTTAATGGGTTGAGGTGACATACTTGCACGTGTTTGCATCATCTTGTCCGACCACAGGGTCGTGTGCCCAAGTGAGTGGCATTCTCCTTTGGGAGACGGCTGTGAACAAGAAGATCCTTCAAGTTCTTGTCACGTCTATATGCCACCAAAGGTGCTTCACTGAATACTTCTTGGGTCACAGGCTCTGCTTGGAGGATAGGGAGGTGGCGGAAAAGGATCTGTTTGACAGTAGTACTATGAGGGTGATGGGTCAAGATTAATTTCCGTAACAGACTTTATCCAGAACATGTTCTCACCTCTGCTCTCCAACGTGTGCTCCCCATCTGTCGTCAGGAGGCCCTCATACCTCACCATAAATCCACTTCGGATAGAGTCAAATTAATCTTGACCCATCACCCTCATAGTACTACTGTCAAACAGATCCTTTTCCGCCACCTCCCTATCCTCCAAGCAGAGCCTGTGACCCAAGAAGTATTCAGTGAAGCACCTTTGGTGGCATATAGACGTGACAAGAACTTGAAGGATCTTCTTGTTCACAGCCGTCTCCCAAAGGAGAATGCCACTCACTTTGGCACACTACCCTGTGGTCGGACAAGATGCAACACGTGCAAGTATGTCACCTCAACCCAGAAGGTGTCCTTTCCTAAGGCTACGTACACCATCACTAGTAGCTTCACGTGTGAATCGCGCAATGTCATTTATACGATCATATGTAAACGTTGCTGCAAAACTTATATTGGCCAAACAGGCAAATGACTTGGGGACAGATTCAGCCAGCACTTAAATGACATCGCTCAGCAAAAGTCCACACCAGTTGCCATACACTTCAATGGTCCTGACCACCATGGTCCCATCGACATCCAGGTCACAGCGATCCGATCCTGCTCCTCTGACACTGCCAGCCGAGAACAGCTTGAGAACCGTCTTATACACCGCATGGGGTGTCTAAAACCAGCCGGTCTCAACACTTTTCACACCTTTGTCTGAGGTCACCCTTTCCTCTCTTGCTCTATTTGACTCTTTCCACTCTTATCCTATTCTTCTATTTGTATGCCATATACATTTTTTAATTTCATATTTATTTATCTCCCACTCATTCTGTCCTCTTCTATTTCCAGTCCCCACTTTTATCCCGTTGGGTAGTTTATTGTCCGGTTTCGTTTTTTTAGTTTTTCAGTATGTATTGTGTACACCCGGCGGCGGAAGTCGCTTTCTGTTCAGCCACGCGCTCTTCAACAAGACAGCGAATTTCGGTTCTTGCCTTCAGGGAAGTACCCAGTTTTTTATTTTATTATTTTATTAAGTTTTTTATGTGTCCTATCTAGACTTCACTTTCTTTCCTTTCCTGACGAAGGCCTTGTGGCCGTAACGTAGACTATTTTCTTTGTCTTTTGTCCTCGTAAGACGAATCACCTTTTTTCGATTTTTTTTCAAACCCACCCATTGTTTTCATTAGCAGTTTTCTGTATGTCATTTAATAATTAGACTCCATCCTCTTCTTTGTATACATTTATTAAAATACAGATCTCTCATTGGCTTGCTAAAAGCAATTACACTAAATGCAATTTTTAGCACTTTCAGATTTTTTTATATAATCGAGGAAGTTGAGGGGAACTGCGGTAAGACGTGGAATACAATGGGTGGGTTTGAAAAAAAATCGAAAAAGGTGATTCGTCTTACGAGGACAAAAGACGAATCACCTTTTTCGATTTTTTTTCAAACCCATCCATCAGATTTTTTTATGATGTACAGCTGTAAGAGGGTTTTTTTTTTTTTAGCCACTACACAAGTTCCATTTTTATATTTATTTTAGTGTGTTGAAATTTTCATTAGTAATTAGTAATCAAAATACATTAGTGCATTTCCGTGTTTATCTAATCATGATATTTACTGTCTGAAAGATAGAATTGTGTACTGTTGGGTATGATTGACTGAGGTAGTCAATATTTCTATTCAGATTGTGAGAAATGCAAGATGAAATATGAAGGAGGCTGTCTTGAGCATGGACCACTCATCTATATTGATAATGCTGAGGTAGTGTGTTTATTATGAACATTAGAATAGATACATCAATTGCAGGCAACCACATATGGAAGTTATCACAGTATAGTCATCTAGAGATTGTAGTTATAAAATTACAGATATCATCACAGATTTCCATACATTTAAGTGATCACTTCACAGACAATGACATTTGTCACAACACAAACAGCCACACTGTTCAGTCATTACCTCACAGACAACCTCACCATAAGAAAATGAATAAAAATAGGTAGCTGAGAGTTTTACTTGGATAAAGGACACATAAATAGCATGTGTTACTACCACAATGTCTCTACCAGGGATAAGAAATTAAAAAACCCGGATGAGAAATGAAAGTGCAAACTTGTAAATTCATTAAAATGAAAAGAAAAAAAAGAACACAGTTGCTGAAGATGATCACTACCATAATGATAAAGGTCATAAGCAATGTAAGATTTCATTTATCACAGATTATCTTGAACAATGGATACAGAATTAAAACCTGCGCTTATTTAACATAGGTGTGATGAGATGGATATTAGGAGGAGTTCCCAAAGGGTCAAGAAGAGAAATGCTGCAAAGAGCTAAGAATTTATATCTGAATTAGGGATGGCACAGGAACAAAGAGGTAGTAGGCTTCACAAGTACATATGACAGCTGTAGAAAGAAAGCTTGTGAAGTAAGTCACCTCATGAGATACATCCTATGATCTAGGGATGTGTATCTTTTGAGATATGACTGCTCATTTTTTTTCTAGCCCTCACTGACTAAAATGAATCTGAAAAACAAAATTAAGTGCCATTCGATAATTTCCTCACAAATAGACTGAATAACTTCCTTCAATATCTATTCCTCATGTATGTGGCAATTATGGTTGCTTGAAATGACACTAATTGCTTGTTGATGCTTTTCTCCACTTATTGAATTACTTAACTTATAATAAAGTTCATTCATATAGATGAATTACTTAACTTATAATAAAGTTCATTCATATAGATGAATTACTTAACTTATAATAAAGTTCATTCATATAGATGAATTACCTAACTTATAATAAAGTTCATTCACATAGATGAATTACTTAACTTATAATAAAGTTCATTCATATAGATGAATTACTTAACTTATAATAAAGTTCATTCATATAGATGAATTACTTAACTTATAATAAAGTTCATTCACATAGATGAATCTTTCTTCTTGTTGGTGACTTCCAAGATTAAGACATGGCCAGACCATGCTTTTGTGACCGAGGCAGTCTGTTATAAAATCTCTTCACGGGGCAGTGCTGCTGTAGAATATGCTTGTGTTATTCTATTCAGTGCTGTGCAAATATCTTTGGCTATGGATTTCTATATATGGAACTGAATAGACCAAACCAAGCCATCTGTATGATTTTGCTTAACTAACGTCTAAGATTTCTTCTGATGGCTGACTTCACAATTTACAATCAGAATCCTGATTTTGGCAACACTGTCATGAGGTCATGATAATGTCTGTTGTGGGAATATGTGTTATATTTATACATAAATGTAATTACATTCATATTTCAAGTCCAGAAATGCATTTAAGTTCTATAAGGAAATACCCTGTTAAATTATAATAATTCCCACCTGGATTTATTTTCAACCATGTGGTCTATATTGTACATTATTTATCAGGTTTTAAAACAAGTATCTCTTATTGGCCTGCTTTCCTAAAATGGATAAGGACTGCTGGCTCATGCACCATTTAGATACTGTCCTGAAAAGAACGTTTTTCTATATGCCAGTACGAAGAAGTCCTGAAAATGACTTGCTAGCTGTGCCAAAGCCGCCTGTACATTATTTATCAGGTTTTAAAACAAGTATCTTAGTTTGGTTAACATACGTACTATGTGGTGATACAGAATGTTTCATATCTCAATCATTTTTAAAATATCGACATCATTTTAAAGACAAATTTACAATATATTAGCGAAAAATATGCAAAGCGATGTACACTAATTTTTAAAACACCCCCCACACGGACATTACTCTACTTTTGAGGGCTGTATAGCTATTAGTTCGGCAGTATTTCAAGTCACTCATTGCCTGTTTAAGTTCAATGTGTTTCAATGTGAGTTCAGGAAGGTGTTTTGAGTCTAGTCTGAGCTAGATTTTATTTACTCTAAAACTCTACTAGGCTTGTGATTTGATTGCTTTTTGCTATTTATGTACTCTCCTATATTCTGTGGCCTGTACTTCCTTGTTTTTTTTTGGGGGGATGTACACATACTTGTTTCTCGGACATGCGCACAGTTTTCCACCTCATCCGATTGTCTCTGAAACAAATTCATTTTTTTCCAGTTGCTGTGAAGCATTTGCTGTGCTGGGTTCCTACAGTGATTTCTTTCCACTATGAAAATATTTAGAGAGTTGGGGCTGGTTTTACTACAGTGAGATAAGTTGAAATGTCCAATATTCAAATTTTCAAGGGAAATGTCAAGTCAGTCATAAATCTTGACTTGGAAAGATGTGTAACAACAAAAATAATATAGTGTGCTACATATCGACTGTGTGTTTCCGGAGTCAAAAACGGGGACACAGAATAGTAGTTGCTACCATGCAAGTCATAATAGACAACTTATAAGGGTTGGACATGTGGCCAGTTACTCCATCCTGAAGAAAATTTTTTAAACCATGAAAGTTTCAACAAAGAATAAGTATTTCAGTCATCCAAGATGGAAAAAACTCCTCTGATAAAGTTATGAATTAATCCATAGAAAACTGAAAGAAATCTGTGTTGTTGGCTCACCTTTTTTTCTTCTAGGAAAATCTCCAGAATTGGCAACTGGAATGTTCATACTTTAAACAAGCTAGTAAAAACTGCACAGGTGGCAGCAGAAATGTAGAATTACATGATAGATATCCATGACTCCACAAGACATAGATGAAGAAGTTGATCACTGGAGAAATGGTGCTGTCCTTTGGACATGAGGAAGAAAGCCCACCACAGTGAAAGGCTCGATCTAATGCTATCTAAGGAAGCACAGAAAGCACTCGTAGAATGGGAAGCAATGAGGCCCAGAATTATAGCAGCAACATTCAGAATAGCCATAAAAAGAAGATAACGGTAAACATCATCCAGTGCTATGCATCGACCAATGGCAAAGAAAAATCGGTGAAAGAAGAATATTACACCAGAC
Organism: Oreohelix idahoensis; assembly: GCA_024509875.1. NCBI lineage: Eukaryota > Metazoa > Mollusca > Gastropoda > Stylommatophora > Oreohelicidae > Oreohelix > Oreohelix idahoensis. The sequence goes on along the minus strand of JAMPIV010000719.1, from coordinate 19,147 downwards.
AACAAAATATCTAATCTGTGTCTTTGAACGTCTGTCGGTTTGTCCCCTACAGAAACAGGGGACGCAATGTTTTTTATTTTGGTAATGAAAGTTAGACATTAATTGTATTGTTTCCCTTAACATTAATTTTGGGTCAATATATCAATGGATTTCCCATTTTAAAAAAAAAGGATTCAACAAGATCAGGGGTCGCAATTTTTTTGGTTTGTCTACTTTTAGAGTCTTCATTATCGCACACAGCAAGAAACATCAGATGACATTCTACTTAGAACCTGTAGAGTTGGTGACCCACTAGCACTAAGGATGAAATACAGAGATGATCTTACAGAAGATTTTAAACACCAGGCTCATTTAATATACCCTGAAATGAAGTTTGGTTACTGTGATGAAATTTACAATACAGCTTTAATTGTGATAGAAACAATGTTATTTCTATGGAAGAGGGGGAACTGCATACTCTTGATCTCCCTCAAACTAGCCAAACTAAAGGAGGTAGAGTAGAGGAAACGATTGGAATAGATGTGCTAGAGGTAAAAGGTATAGTGAAGGACATGATTGGAGTAGATGTGTTGGAGGTGAGAGGTATGGTGGAGGACATGATTGAATTAGATGTGCTGAAAATGAAAGGTGTAATGGAGGAAATGGTTGGAATAGGTTTTGCTCGGAGTAAGAAGTATAAGGGAGGACATGATTGGGGTAGAAGTCCTGGGAGTTGAAGTATAGTGAAGGACATGATTGGAGTAGATATGCTGGACGTGAGATGGACAATGAAGGACATGATTGGAGTGGGTGTGCTGGAGGTGAGAGGTACAATGGAGGATATTATTGGAGTAGATGTGCAAGTGGGGAGAGGTATGGTGGAAGACATGATTGAAGTAGATGTGCTGGAGTGAGGTTGAGGTGGAGGACATGATTGAATTAGATGTCATCATGAGAGGTCCAATGGAGCACATGATTGGAGTAGATTTGCTGGATATGAGATGTATAGTTGTCATTGGATTAATCTGAGACTTAAACCTTGGGGGTGGGGGGTTTGGTCCTGGTTGCTCAGATAATAATGGTTGCTCAGAAGTACTGCAACCAAGTGATGTATTAAAAGTTCAGTTACTTTTTTAACTCAGGAAACGCCAGTTATATATACTAATAATACAATTTTTGTAGCTGCAGCTACCTTTGCCCGCCTCACATCACGTGTTTGGAGAAACTCCAAAGCTGCAGTATATAACGCCTGTGTCACCAGCACACTTCTATATGGCAGCTAAGACCTGGACAACCTATGCTAAGCAAGAGAGAAGGCTCAATACCTTCCATGTACGGTGTCTACGCCCACATCCTTTGCATTTCATAGAAAGATAAAGTCACGAATGTCAAGGTGTTGTCACATGCTAGCCATCAAAGCATTTATACACTGCTTAGACAGCGCAGACTACGCTGGCTTGGCCATGTCTGCCGCATGGAAGGCAGTCACATCCTGAAAGATATCTTTTACAGACAGCTGGCTAAGGAACAGTTGGGCGACCACGGCTGTGATTCAAGAATGTGTGCAAGGGTGGCATGAGGGCACTGGACATCAATCCAGCAACCAGGGTGGATCAAGCAGCTGCCGATCGCACCAAATGGTGGTGCTATCTACAGCACGCACCTCAGATTGGGTGAAAAGAAGCTCACACAACTGTGGTAAAGTGGGATGTTATAAATATTTATAGGGGACTTAGTGTACTGACTGAGATCAGCTGTGAAGGTATCTGTATCTAATAGGTGTAGTGTTTTACAGATAACCTTACTTGCTACCACATTATGCCTCAGTCAGAATTATTCTGGAATATTGTGATGACTACGTTAAATGTCTAGGGTATGTATATGATGAAGTGTAAGTCACAACAACAACAGACAGGTAAACAATTTAATTTATTCCACCACACTTGACAACACTGTGACACTCACACACATGTAACATTCTATAAGACTATCTTAAATGAGTCACTGGTAAATTTTCAAATATCAATATGTATTAATTGCTTCCATTAATATATATGTCCTGATTCAACTACAAAGTGAACCAGGAATCACAATCAATTGTAATTACAATTCATATGTACAGAATTTATCAATATGAACCTTGTAGTGACATATTTTATTAATATTATCCTATGTGTGTCAGTTGTGTAGTAGTAATATGAGGTAATACTGGTTTTGTTTTTTCAAGCTATGTTGTTATTTGTCATCATGACTTCAAGTGTTTGTTTATCTTGTAAATAGTATGGGGAAAAGTTCACAGTTCCTATCAATTTAAACACTGTATTTTCCCTCTGGTTTTATTTTATTAAAAGTCAGATTTTTGAGGTGATGGGGACAATCAATGTTGAGCTCCTCTGACATGCCACAGAGGCTTTATTTTCGTTGATGGCGGCTCGGCCAGGAAAGGAACTCCTTGCTCGATTTTGTTCCTCCCTGTGTTCTGGGAGACACCTGGTGGAGACAACTGATACGCACTATCTGGACCCAAGGAGTATGCTGTCCAGCCTCCAGTGAGTTCAGCACAAGCTCTGACCAGGTGACTGCTCATAAAACTTTAGGACACACGGTCCCTGAAACAAGAAGGTTGAAGGTAGATACCTTCTACTTTTCATAACTTAATTTATAATCTATTTTTTAGACTGAACACAATACATAAACAAACACTGAAGTTTCAGAGCGGTAGGCCAACTGTCAGCTTCATCTGTCATCGATTTTACACTTGCAGATATTCCCTCCTCACCTAATTTTACACCTCTTAATGGTTACTACGCCTCTGCAATTCCACATGCAATTATGTTTTTTGGTCTTTCCCCTTCTAGGTCATTAAGATAGGATAAGGTGTCAGTGTACTGTTTGGCAATTTCCCATGTAGTTTTAACCTTTTCCTCAACGACACCTTCTGTTCAGGTTGGATGGAGTGGCACAATATAGCGGACTTACCTCATCGTTTCGCTACTGAACTACACATTATATACAGACATAAATATATCAATTTACATTCAAATTTTCATTATTAAAAAGATATTGAAATATAATCAAGCTTACCACACAATTCATCATGGAATAAACACACAGTTACGTTGACTGGCAATGAATATAGCACAATTAATCTTTCTGCGATCTGCCGGATGTCCCAGGCTTTTATTTATGAAAAATATATATGCACACTGGTTCTCAACGCATTACTGGTTTTCTATTACAGTAAGTTTTATTTATTTTTCGAAATGTGTTGCTGACCTGACGCTCTCTGATTGACTATATTCAGCGGGTCTAACCAATCGAGCCATGTTTACCCAATAAGCTTTTGAAAAAAATAACTGGCCTAACTCCTACCTGCCCCGTTATCCTCCCGCTCACCCCCCCATAACAACAATTTGATAGTATTTATAGTTAATACGACTAATCGTGTTTTAGCCTTACCTCAAGACCCACATTATTGCGCTCTCCTCAAATCAAATCGGATTTAACATGGAGACCCATTTCCCGTACAATGGTGGTGATGTGAAAACACAGCATCTGTCCACACTGAGCGATTCTGATTTTTATGGTGTTGTCTGACATCCCCTCACTATCTATTTCTTTTGGCTATAATTTGTTAATTCCCAGACTAGTATTTGCGTAACGTTTTTTACAAACATATTCTTTGTCAGCAAGTCCTAAGGAACCCAAATATACAAATTTAATGGAGCTAAATCGTGGCTGCGTATTGCGCATTTTCAAAGATAAACTGTCTAGTTCTTCTACCAATCCTGTTTTTCAAATACGAGATGTGGTGTCCTGGGTACTGTCAGTGTTTTCAAACATAAAAACACATTATCGAATGTACATTTTCCTAATAAGAATTTTTTGTAAGTTTTTAAAAACCTAACTCTCCTAGTATGGGTAGTGTTTTTATCATCACGTCCGATTTGAAAAAAAGCTAGTTGCTTGTGTGCCTTACACGCGTGATGGTAGTGAAATTGTGTATCGCGGACACTGTGTTTAGTATTGATGCGTATCTTCTTTCCGGCCTTTACAGCCCCTCCCTTCTTTCCTTTCTATCTTTAGTCCATCTGTCTTTCGTTTTGGTAACTTAGTGATAAAATGACATGCAAATGGAATTCTTAAATATAGGTCAGATGTGGCGTATCCTACAAACGGTCATTTCTTAGAAATGGTATTTCCAAACTTACGTTGTTATCGTTGAGGCTTAACGCGATGTTAATGAGCATGCAGTAGGCTTTACCTATCAACGTGAATCGCGTTACAATTTTGTGCAGACCCTGAAGGAGAAAACAAGGGGATTTCGAAAGTCGCAGTACACTGTGATTAGAGGCTCACTGTTCTTTAGCCATTCTACTTCCTGCTAGCTCGATCACATTTAAGTGTATCTAGCGTGGCGCATTGGAGCGCTTGAGGTAGATTCGTGGAGTACAGGTTGGTTACGTCTTATGACTCACAGTATGTCTCAGCTGAACAACACCAAGCCACCAGGACTCAGGAGAAAATCGGTAGAAAAGAACTGCATCTAACCGTTCTAAGGCGCATCGTCCCATAGTCCATATATACAACTGAAGGGCCTGTTATGTAAATTTGCACACATAAAATCTACTACAATGGATCAGGCACACACTATACCGACAGACTTCATACGAAAATCACAGGCTAAAGGATACGTATGATTAGACAATGGAGAACTGTATTTCTAGGCTACATAGACCAGTTGGCAGCGAAATCCGGAGCCACTGCTTATCTTCCTGCTTATGGAATGATACTTCGATGCTCGCATACTGGATAAGCGAGCTTCACACCAGCTCAAAGCAATGCGATGCCAGCATTGATCATCAAGTAAGTAAAAAAGACAGAAAGTTAAACAACAAGATGGCATATTCGAACTGCACGACGAGCAAATCCCATAGTCTGCATATATCCAAGACTGAAGAAAGTGTTACACAGAAAGGCAAGCCAACGCAGCTCGCGACAAGTGTATTGTACAGCATAGACAAGCGCTTGAAGGATCATAACTATTGCACACGTCGTCCACCTTAGACAGACCAAGATAGTATGTCTATAGCCAAATTTAAGATTCTTAAGAGATCTGTTAAAACATGCACAAAAGTACGCTAGAACAGGTTGATAACTAAGAAGCAAATGTCACGCATTCAAATGAGAAACTATAGGTTACACATTCTTAGGGAAAAGCGAGAGCTGATATGGAGATGGGGACATAGATACATTTTTGAGGAACAGCATCAGAGAAACTTGTACCCTAAATTACACTGGACATCCCAGCTAGGATGTGACGCAAAGCTACAAGGTCTCATCTGTCCATTAGGCCATACAAGAAGATGAATAAGTAAATCCACAGAGCATCTTTTCTGGAAAAAAAAATGGAAACCCTGTGGAATCAACAGACTAGATAAGATCCTAAGATCTGAGAGGGAGAATCACACCAGACCCTCTACAATAGATACAATGCAACGCACCCATGGTAATGATCAGCGATGAGGAGGTCAAGGATGAATTCAATCAACAACTGGAAGAAAGGGATATTTAAGTCACACCTTTATCCCTGAAGAAGTGATAGAAATTACCAGAGTGCACAAATGCGAACAGAGGAATACACACAAGTTTACCTATCCAGTGAAAGAAACAGGTGGGAAAAAGCGCAGCGGAACAGCAAACGAAAAATGGGGATAAACTGCAAGGAGAAATATTCTGTAGCATAAACAACATGGTCATTGGAGGAACACTCTTCCCACATAAAAAATCCAATAATAACATGGAGATGACCATGCATGGTACTGTGACAAAACCAGAATAGACCACATCATGGTTAACGGTGGATGGATAAAGCATTAGCAAGATGTGAAGGTAAGAAGAGGTACAGAGTGGGAAAGCGGATTCACCATTTAGTAGTACTCAAAACTTCAAAGTGAAACTAAGAAGGGCCTTGCAACCAAGCAGTAACTGACAGTGTAGACAAAGGTTTGATCAACAGCAAATTGAAGGACTCCCTTACCAAGAAAGCTTTTGCGGCCTGACATCAAGAAACGATAATCAATTTGATAAACAGTTTAGGATAGAAGACAATGACTGATGAAAAAAGATAAAGACCAGAATTGTTTCCCAACACCAATTTCAACATTATACAAAGAAAGGCAGCAAATCAAGCTTGGGATTCCAGTAAAAGAAGAAGCAAGACTGGATAACACCAGAAACATTAACCACACCATAACTATGAGAAAGGAAATGAAAAGAAAGAAAGATAGAATGCGAAGTATCCTCCCAGGTTAAAGGCGATACTATATAGCGAACAGTACGTCCAGCTGGACAAGGAAGTTGAATGCCTAAAACCCGAGCCAACAAAATGGTAGATTTCCTACGACGATCCTTGCAATACAGGCAGAGGAAGTGCAGCACTGAAGAAATGGAAAACAAAGCACAGTATACAAAATAACTAAAGTTACCATATTCAGCGTGAAAACGAGGAGCAAACAATATTACATTAGTAAAGAGATAAGCAAGGTAATCTCATCACGACATCAAGGGGACCAAGAAACAAGATGGGGGCAGAGTGCACTCAGAGAAACTCTGAACAAGGAACAACCCGAGACCATCAATTGAATGGTTTTCCTAAGCTGAAAACGTAATCTAGATGTGTGGAATACAGAACATTCCCGCAGAAAAAAATGAGTAATCCAAAAGGGTTAAAGAACGGAAAAGCTCCGGGCCATGAATAACATAAAATGCAGAGCTATTTAAGACAGACCCTGATCTAGCAGCAGAAACTTAGTAGAACCACTATTTTGCACAAGTCCCCCCTGGGAAAAACGGGGGACAACACCATCAGAGTGGAACAAAGTGAATAATTTGTCAAAGTGCCCAAGAAGGGAGATCTTTCAGACTGCAATAATTGGAGAGGAATCACTCTTCTCTCAGTTCCCAGCAAAATACTAGGCAGGATAATTATACAGAGAATTTCAAAGGCAGTAGACCACAAACTGAGGAAAGAACAAGCAGGATTTAGAAAGAACAGAAGATGTGTAGATCATATATTCACTCTCAGGAACATTATAGAGCAGTGCTCAGAATGGCAAAGACAGCTTTACATTAATTTCGTTGATTTTGAAAAGGCTTTTGACAGCATACATAGGGACAGTTTATGGAAAATACTGATGGCTTATGGAATTCCAAGCTGCATAGTGTCAATCATAAAAAGCCTCTATGCCAACTTTACGTGTAGTGTTGGGCAGAGCAACCTAACCTTTGAGGTGAAGACAGGAGTACGACAGGGATGCCCCCTTATCAACCATTCTATCTTTAACAGTCATAGACTGGGTGATGCGCCAGACAACAGAGGGCAGTCCAAGAGGAATAAGATGGACTACATATTCTACATTGGAAGATCTGGAATATGCAGATGACATTGCACTGCTGGCACATTCACATCAACACATCCAGGAAAAAACGGATAGACTTAATAAATTTAGCCAGCAGTTGGGCTTGAACATCAATTTAAAGAAGTCTGAGGTCATGACGCTCAATGTGAGCAACCCTGAGCCCATATCAGTAAGGAATCAGCAATTGGTGGTAATGGCAGACAGGATAGCTTCACATACCTAGGAAGCATAGTAACACCAGACGGCGGGGCAGGCAAAGACATCAACATCAGAATGAATAAGGCAAGAACAGCCTTCTTTAGCCTAAACAACATCTGGAAGTCCTCCCAATACAGCACAAAGCACAAAATTAAGATTATATCAGAGCTGTGTGCTTTATTTATCTGGTGCTTCTCTATGGTGGCGGAATGCAATGGAGAGTTACAGAGAAGGAAATGTCGAAATTGTCCTCTTTTCACACAACATGCCTAAGAAAAATTCACCGAATTCTTTTTGGCCCGAATACCCATCACTAACAAGATCTGCTTACTCGGAGCAAGCAAAGAGACATGACACACCATCATAGCTGGCAGACGCTGGTGAGCTGGGTTTGGCCATGTCCTCAGAAAGAGACCCGCCGATGCCATCCACAAGAACAGCTACGCTTTGGACCCTTGAAGGAAAACGAAAGAGAGAGCCGACCAAAAAACAAACCTGGCCGAGGACCTGTGGTGTGAGCTGAGACATGCAAAGAAATGGAACCAGAAGTTGTGGGGCACTGTAAAATACGAAGGAATGGCCACCTGAACCGAGCAAAGTTGGAATCATATTTGTTGTGTTGCCCTACCAACAACCTCCACCTAGGCGTGGATGGCCAACTGACAGCTTTGACTGTCCGGTCTCTAGTGAATCAAGAAGGATGAGAAAATGAAGACATGACATGCAAGTTTCCTTCGTGAAGGAGAACTTTACAGAAACCAAGATCTATTCAGGATAAGAAATAAGTGCATTAGTGGGATTCTTTGTGTCCACCATTTCTCATATTGGATTATATTGGACTATCAATTAAACCAACAGAAATGGAATCCAATTACTAAACAAAGCTTGAATTATCTTGATTTTTTGGCCAATGACCTGGCCCTCTTGATCCATAAGTGTAATATGCAATGAAGGCAAAATCCTGGAGTCATCTTAAAATGGACAACTAGAATGCTGCAGTATTCAAAAATGTGGAATAAGAGGCCCCCAATAAGAGTCCCATGGTTGAGGGCAAATTCCACCCACAATGAAAATCTTGTAAAATCATCTACAAACACTACAGGGATTGGTTTGCCTTTGTGGTGAAACATGTTTTGTGTTGGGGAACATGTGCACACTAAGATAGGGTGGGTTCACTTTGTAGCCCCCAGATGTAAAAAAAACTCTGTGGCATTTTTATCTGGTTTTGGAGCCTGGCAAAGCCCCCATGATAGGCACGGGGAAAGCTAGATTAAGTGGACTAAAGTGTAGGAAAAAAAAAAAAATAAAATAATACCCCAAAAAAAAAAAAGACATTTTCCTTTAGGAGAGCCCAGAACCAGGCCACAGTATTTATTAAACTTCCTTTCCCTCCAAACTGCACAAGGAGGATCTCATAACAGAGCAACAACTCTGTAGCAACCGCTACAAGGCTAGAAACCAAACGTACCAGTATGAAAGTGGTGGAATCCCTCACACACTCTGTGAATGATTGAATCTTAAATAAGGCTGCAGGAATGGTTTACTAATCGTGGAGCAGTTTGCAAAGGGTCAGGCGGCTTAATTCGGGGGCTACATCACCAATAAGAAGGACCCTGACGAGATGCCCGAAGGACAGTTTTTTTTTCCGTAGCGCGGGATGCACGGGTCCGAAACTACTCTATGTCGCCAGTGGGATCCTAGAAGGGCTAGAAAGTTCGATCACAAAACCCAGGCGACGCAGACGGGGGAATTAAACCTGATAGCCATTAGGAAGCGCTGGTTCCTGAACGATAACATAGCCCCAATCCAATTTAGATCGCTCCCTCACATTGCACGGATATCGCACAACCATGAATTACCTAAAAAAAACGAGGCAAAACATACAGACCTTCTTAGCACAACAACCGACAGGACCCCACACCAATTTTTTTCTCCCCCTTAAACTGAAGTAACAATCAAGCAATAGGGGAGATACTGGAATACACTTTACTCCTGGTGTAAAGATCATGAACAAATCTGAACTATATTCACTCACACTGAAGCAGTGACCTGGGTAGACAAGTGCAAACAAACAAATTGGTGCAGCAAACTGAAAAAGCCCTTTCCCCGTGAATAAAGTTAGTGCAATGCCTGCTAAGAAGGTCGATATATGAATTTATGTCCATACTTTACCGACAACCATGCCAACCAGGAACATCCCAAGACTCACCCCCTCCCCTTGCCACCAGAACTGAGCCACGTAAACTACTGAGTCTGGATAAAGGCAACCATAGCAGTATGAACTAGCATATTTAAATGACAAGGCTTTGTAAGTCTTGAGTATCGAAGGCCTTGCAGTGACATTTCATCCATCTTTGGTCCGTTACGTAGTCACTCAAGCAGTACATGTGATGGAAAAAAGGACCTTTTATTGATGATGATATAATGTAAAAAAATACAGGGACCCATGAATGAATGTCGCTCCGCAAGATTCTGACTTCCCTGTTGCGACAGTTGAAGTAATCAATCCCGAAGTAAAATTCTATTACAAGTGGAAAGAAATTTAAAAAAGCCGCAGTGCGCTAATACTGATTTAATAATTACCCATCACTAAACACAAGATCTGCCTTACTCGTAAAGCAAGCAAGAAACCAACATGCTATATAACACCATCACATAAATAGGGCTAACCGCTGGAGCCGGCGTAATGGTACATGAGTCAAAGTGGTGTGGGGGGTGTTGGGGTAATCAGCAAGAACCACTCCTAATGCCCATTCACAAAGACAACAGCTATGCTTATGGAACGCCCTGAAGGAAAACGAAAGCGAGGCCGACCAAAAACAACCTGCGGAGGATCAGTGGATGCTTGAGATGCAAAGAATGAACCATCAAGTTTATTTTAACAAAAACAAAACTGAAAAATTAAAATGACGACTAAGTACCAGGTGTCCTAATAACCATTAGGCCCTAAGTTATGGCATGAAGCCTGGGGGCAATAAAGGTCCTTTTTAGGTACCCGTGCATAAGTGTGTTTTATAAAAAAAATATAAAAAAATGCATAGATTTGGATCAAAAGAAAGACATGTAGCACTTTTTGCAATCACATTTCTCACCCATGTGTTTACCGGGCCCGAAAGGGGACAAAGAATAGTAACACTGTATTCCCTGCCAGTTCATGTTCCGTAGAAGGCACATAAGGAGATATGGGGCATGGTGCTGGTTTACCCCATCCTGTAAAAAATTTATTGAAACCACAAAAAACCTTTCAAACAAGACCAATGGACCAAATGTCATTAAGGAAAATAAAATCACAGCCATCCAAGCAGGGGGGAAGGTTCTACCTCGCAGGGGGGTTGTTATGAAATGCAACACAGAGAAAGCTGAAAAGGAGTCCCTGGTGTTACTGACTAACCTTCTTCTTCAATGAGAACTTCCAGATTATGGCACTGGTAATGTTTCGGACATTTTAAAACGAACAAGGGGAAAGTGGCACAAGGAAACAGCAAGAAAAATGAGGGAATATAAAAATCGAGATTTCTGAGTTACTGTGGTTTGAAACCAAGTGGGAAGGGGTTAGACAAGAAAGAAACTCATCACAGGTGAATTGGTGCTGTCCCTCAGGACATGAAGATATGAAAGTTCCCACACCACAGTGAAGGGAAGCTCTTATGTTATTATCTTCTAAAGAAAGCACAGAAAGCACTCATTTGAATGGTAAAAGCTTGTTTAGGATCCAGAATAATAAACAGCTTACTTTAAAACAGCTAAAAAGAAAATTAAATGTTAAAATTGGTCAATTCCAAAGTGTGTATCTTGCACCAACAAATGGCCAAAAATAAAAGTGGACCCTGTGAAAGAAAATGCATTTTAAGATTTAACATGACCCTAGACAAGAAAATATAGGAGAAAGAAAGTAATAAAGAAAAGAAGAGACATGCCATCAAATTTGGGATGGGTGGACTTGGAATGCAAAAGATAGGCACACAGACCAAACACCAGGCCTTTGAAATGAAGAAGGACATGGTGTGAAAACATGGGCTAAGTGAGATAAAATGAGACGACAAAGGGGAAAATAATTCCTCACACTTTCCTGAGAGCTTTTCTCAAATCAACATGGCTATAGGAGTGTGTAAGCTATGTTTTCCACATAAAGAGAATAAACAAGGCAACATGGATTATCACCAAGACCAAGAGAACAAGAAAATCAGATTGATCAATATAATGCATAAAATAAGGAAGTTATAAGATCAATCATTTGCAAGGAAGTTGTTAAGTTGTTAATAAAAGGAGCTGCAGGAGTGTGTGGCCATCAGATCACCACCTTTCTGATAGCTCTCTCGCTCACAAGAAGTAAGTAGAATTGGAAAACTCAAGAGATATAAGCAACAATGCAAAAATTATAGACAACAATATTAATGTAGGATGACATGCTAAGAAATCAGTGGAAACAGACAAATTGCCGTCGCACTATATCCAAAACAAACTTCCAATGCTCACCAACAGCTGGAAGATGTAGAGAATACAGAAGGACTATTGGGTCAGCAAATCAAAACTGGTATGGAATGAGGAGACATGTAAGAAGAATACTGGGTAAAAACAAAAATGTGGGAAAAGGGAACGACAAAAAACAAAAAAAAAAGCATGGATAAAACAACAGAAACCATCAATAAGATAAAAGACAGAAAAAAACGAAGAAAGGCAGATGTTAAAACACAAGCAAAAACCAGAAGAGGTATTTATCCAAAGCCAAGGCTCAAGAAGTGTATCACACAGAAGCAACAAAGAAGAAAAAGAAGTATCAAAGATGAAACAAGAGGAAGTTAAACTATGAGATATGAAGAGATTGGCAAGAGAGGTTCAGAAGATGCTGCAAGCCAAATGAAATAAAGAAGAACTGTAATAACAGTCACAAAGGAAGCGCTAACAGGGAAAATACAAGCAAACAAGTTGCCTCATCATAAAAGACAAAGAATGGAAAACTGCTCTGCAGCAATATAACAAGAGCAAATGAAGAGATGGACAGAAATATTTTGAGGACCTTCCTCAAATAGACCAGCTCCACAAAAAAAACCCCCCTGACATCCAGCCAGCAGAAGAAGATTCTAACAAATTTAACGGTGAAATGACCAACAAAAAAGTGAAGTGAAGAAATAAAATAAAAGAAAGAAAGAGAGCCATAAAGCTTCTAAGAGATGGAAAAGCGGCTGTTGGACCTGATGGCATATCCAGCAGAGGCCATCATCATCAAAGCAGATATCCGAACGACGGCTACACAGATTGATTATATAAATTACTTGGGTAAAGTCTGTGAAAGGCGAAGAGAAAACCAGCAGAATTGGAAGGAAGTGTGATATCTGTTGTTAAGTTTGCCCTAAGAAAGGGAAATTTACAAGAGTGCACAAATTTTATAGAAGGAATTCAAATGTTTACTATCAGTGCCAGGAAAAGTATTAAAAACAGGATTAATCCTTGAGATATTAAAAGAGTCCATAGAGACAAGAAACTGAGGTATGGGGGGAACAAGCAAGGTTGATTAACAGCAGTAAAATCGACCACAACAGATCATGTAACAGACCAGATAGCCACTTTGAGAAATAAAAGTTTGAGAACCAAAAGTCTTGGAATGGTGTGAATTCACCACTAAATACAAACGGATTTGTGTGGACTACGAAAAGGCATTTGACAGTGTAGACAGAGAATCACTTTGGAAATTGATGAGGCATTATGGAGTTCCCCTGAAGATCATTTAATTTAATAAAGAAAACATATGAAGACATGACATGCAGAGTTCTTCATGAAGGACAGCTATACATGAAACCGTTTGGGGATAAGAAACAGGAGTGGGCGACAGGATGGATGTCCGATCTTTGTCTCATATCTTTTTCTTATTTCTTACTAAGCAATAGGACTGGGTTATGAGATCATCGCGACAACACACAACAGAAATGGAATCCAGTGGACTCTGACTAAGCAGTTGGATGATCTGGATTTTGCTGATGACTATGGCTCTTCTGGTCCCATAACCGTAATCCCAGATGCAGGACAAAATTGAAAACACTCAATGAGAGGTCCACAGCAATTGGGTCTGAAAATACACAGGTAAAAAGACAAAAAACTTACTTACTTATACTTTTAGTCCGTTCCCCATTCTACTGTGAGGTTGTTAGAGGGTTTTCGGGAAGAGAGAGTGAGCGCCAGGAACATTTTCTATTTCCAGCCTGTCTTCTTCCTTTGGGGCCCTGGTTTCCATTCTTAGTCCATCGAATCCTTCAAATGATTGTGTATCAAATGTTGTTCTCCCAACGGACTCCTGGGTACGGTTCCTGGAGGGTTCCAGGATCCTATGGCTTCTTTGTTTTCCCATGCTTGTCGTGGTTGGTAGCCGATCTTCTCCCCATTCTGCCAGGGCAGACATGGCCAATCACATCTTAGTTGGGGGACTTTGTTTTTTGCTACTTGTGGTGTCTGCAGCGGATTGGAAAGGATTTTTTAGGCCTTGACGGGATCGTCCTGGTATTTGCGGAACCATGTCCTCTTCTTGTTTACTTAAAACACCACTTTCCTCAGAAACCTTACATTATTTCTGAGGTTTGGATCTGCTTTTATATACAAAAAAAGACACAAAATAATGAAGATAAAATGCAAGTTAATGATAACAGGTGTTGAACTTTGTAATGAAACACCAATAACAAGATGTAGAATCGTACACATAACTTGGCAGCAAATAATAGAAACCAAAATTGGAAGGACAGTACCCAGTTGATAACCAAACTAAGAAATACAAAAAGCAAGAGGTAGCTACTTGCATTAGGGAAATATAATTGGAGTCAAGAGAAATCGTGATCCCAAAACTCGAAAATTAAGAATCTTCCAACTCAAAATGTGGAAGTCATTCCTATTGTTATGGGCTCTGAGGACCCATGGGGTATACAACTCGCTGAAAAGGAAAACAACCAAAAAAAGCTACCAGACTTTCATAAATGGGTGGCATTGCCGTAGATATAGAGTGTGATTAAAAATGGTATGACAAGGTTAACCAAACGTGGAACTGATGAGCAAGAACTAGACATGTTGCCAGTGGGAACAAGAAGATGAGAAGAAGTCGTTGGTGATCGGATAGGACACCCACTGGAGGAAACTATATTGATTATCATTACTAGGCTGCAGTCCTTGTATGTCTGGATCTTCCCATGGTTCACAGAGAGGCAGAGGAGTAGACAAGAGAAAGCAACATGGAGAATAAGGCTGGGAAAACATGTAAAATGAATGTGACAACCGTGTGGAAAAGGAACCATTTGAGATGATGGCACATGACCAGGAGGTACTTTTGGTACAAGGTGGTTTTATTTAGTTGAAGGTACTATGCCTCCTTTGTAGTGGGAGGGGTATGAATGAAAGAATATCTTGAAGAGCCCCCATTTGATGGCGAGGAATTCCACAATACGCCACACACCAACTATTGTCCTAGCATGTGGTACCAGATGTGATTGAATCCTTAAGTGAACGACTGAACAACTTGGTAGAAAATGGGAGCTTCCATGTACTTCATCATTCAACATGTTATCAGAAATGGCAGAACAGCACGCAAAGAAGAAGGCCTAGGATCTACATTTGGGTAAAGTTAATACCAATGAAGCCTTCAGGCAGTTATAGAACACTTTTTGGAGGGAACAGACAGGGATATCAAAAATAAAAAATAAAATGACTGCATTGGAAAATATTCATTGAGGTCCAAAAGAAATCCACAGAAAATCAGAACTTTTCAATTCAAAACGTAAAGGTCCAATTCATATGTAAGGCTCTGAAACATGGAGACCAACAAAAAAACAGTTTTACCATAAGCTAGACTATTCATAAATGTGGGAGCTTGCCATAGAATAGAAGAGAGTTGGAGTTGGGTATTGACAAGATCACTAATGTGGGAACTTGCAAACAAGAACCAGACAAGTGCCCAGTGAAACAAGAGAATAAGAAGAAGAAGCTCAAGATGGATAGGAAACAACACACTGATAGAAACCTGAGTTTATAGCAAATAACAAGGCACTCATAGTTCTGGAATCGCTCAGGGGGAAGAGAGGGAAGAGAAAAAGGACCGAGGAACACATGATAAGAGAACTGGAACTGTGACATGAAGGGCCCATGTAAAAGTCCCCATGGAATGAACCTTGAGCTAATGGCACGTGACAGGAAGACTTAGCAAAAAGTTTTTGTTTTAAAGCCTATGCTCCTTGGGATATCTGATGATGCTTCATATTTTTAATGGGTTTAGTGTGAACAAAAAAGAAAGGAGACATGTCTTTATTGGTGCACTGTTTCATTAGACCTAGTTCCTAGCTCCTGCTCATTCAACCAGATTTGCTTGGAAGACCTGCCTGCAAGCAGTATTACATGCCAACCCATATTGTCTCACTGAGGTATCGTGGAGGCACACGAACTAGTCCCTTCCCCTTATAACCTGTCCCTGGCCTGGGAAGTTAGACACTGCCATTGCCCTTGCATAGCACCTGTCCCTTTGTGTGGGTCAAGAGGGTAGACAAGCTTAGGTCCATTCCAATCTGTCCCCAGTCTGGGCTTGGAAAGTCCTTACTGAACTGTTTTTATTTCCAGGCCATACAGTTATACCTGTCCCATGGTCAAGAGGGCATACAAGCTCTCCCACCATGGCAAGGTGAAGAACACATAAGGAGAGGAATAAAAAGGGACTAATGGGAAAAGAAAAAGACTCATTTAATTGGAAATAAAAATGTGTATGTAACGAGATATTTGAGGTAGAAGTGACATACAATTGAAAGATGTTGTCAGATAGAATCACAAGGCCAAGTGCTTTGTTCTGAGATTTATAACACATAATGAAGGGAAACCCGAGGCCTGTAAACAGTAAATAAATATTAGACAAACATAAAGGTATGTTTTCAGGCACTCGTAAGAAATAAAGAAGTAGAACACTTGGACAACAGAAAAACAACAACGTGAGTGGCTTACCCAGGGACTCCGAACCCAGTAACTTGCCCCATACATCGAAGCATCATTTTAATGGTGAATGCCCTAGATGCCAAGGGAGGATAGTGTGATTCGCATGCAAAAGCATAGCGGGGTTGTCACCCGGAAAGGTCCTGGGTTTTCGAGGTCCTGGGTAAGCCACTCACTTTTTTTTTGTTGTTCTGTTTTCTAGTTGTTTCTACTTCTTTATTTCTTACAGTGGCCTGAAAAACATTACCTTTATTGTTTGGTCTAATATATTATTTTAATGTTCCCTGAGATAACTGGTCCATAATTGTTTAACTATTAATCCCCAAGTTGTTTTTGTAAAACAATTATGTTTACTAAAGGATGAACAACTGGTTATCCCTTGTTCCAGTTTCTACAACAACAAAGAAATTATTTTTATCATGAAAATGTGACTATGAACTTTTTTTTACTTGCCCAGTCGTAATATTGTCAGGTTGAATCATGGGTCAAGTGTGGCCTAAAGATCCAAAACATTCGATTGTTGCCTAGGTGTTTTGACAACGTTGGATAGAAAACCTTGCCAGAAAGTGACAAGGGAAGGACCCAGTCTGTCTTATGTGAAATAACAAAATGGGTAAACATAATATAGATATTTTAACGCTTATAACTCCGGGCACAACCACTTTGTAAAGCTGTGTTTAAGATGTGTCCTGTCATTAGAATACTATTTATGTTTTTACGCTCATTGATTAATATGAGAAAAGAGGAAGGATGTAAAATCATAAAGAGAAGAAAGTCCAGCGATGAAATATGGGAGATACTGTATTCACCTAAAATTAGACTGGAATAAATCAGTCCCAGAGATAAGCGTAATCTAATAGAACTTTGTCCAGTTGTGGTATGAACAATGCAGTTTTTGTACATTAAAGTTTAAGGGTGATTGGATGAAAGCAACTGATGATATTTGATTTTTTATTTATTTTTTTTATTAATTTTTTTTAAATATGTTTTTTAACATTTCTGTTTTTTTAATCTGGACATTTATCGTGTAGAGATTTACATGAAATTGTTTCTTTTGGTAGTGTAAGTTAACATAAATGACTTACTAGCATTTGTGATTTAAAATTAAAGGAAGGTCATGAATTGTTAGTGAATGTAATGAAATTGGTATTTCCAGTGACGAGGTCATCTTGTCACAGGAAAACCTGGGAAGGTTTTAAGACTGACCATAAACATAATACTTTTTAAAAATTTTTTTTTCAGTACACATGGTTATCACTTTTTTCTTAACTCACCATTTCAGATTTTACCTACCAGCTATGTCCATGTCAAACTCCCCTTCTCAAGACAAGAATATTTCCAAATTGAGAAGGAAAATAATTTTGTTGATGATCAAAAACTTGGAAACTGGAAAACAAGATGGAACTTTTTGGAATGTTTTTTACTAGGAGACAAAAGTAATAACAAATAATTGTAATTGTCAGCAAGAAAGATGATACTTTGTGTGCTGAACAAACACAAGGAGATGACACTGAGGGTCAAGAATCAACTGAAAAAATTGAAATATCTGTGAATTTCAAAGGACCTCAAGAAGAGACAAGCAAAGTTTTTGTGGGACATGTGAAAGTGTTTGTCGCCTGACATTATATGCAAGTAAAAAATTAATAGTGAAGAGTCGGATAATGTTATTTTTCCCTGTCCAAAAAAAAAATGATCACAAGGAGAAGGACCTGATACAAATGATGCATTACAAAAGTAATGCCAAACAAATTTTAAAAATTCCCAAAAAAAATGGTTAGTGAACAAGAAGCAAACCAGCCATAGTTGGGCCTATTTGTGGGTCCTGAAAAACGACCGAAAAGAAACAATCCAGGAAAGAAGGCCAAACAAATTAATTGATTATGGGTGTATCTTTTTGCTCATTTCTGACAGCCCTGGAAGCACAAAAGAATATATACTGGGAAAAAGCCTACACAACGTGATGATTTTTTTGTAGTGCAACTATTCCTCAACCTAGACAAATTGAAAAGACACAAAAGAGTACATTACTGAGGAAGAATCATATTACATATGCAATGTTTTGTAGTGCCAAACCTTTAATGCCTGTTTTTATAGCGATCCTAAATTAAACATAAAATAATATAAAACTGGAAGAGAGCCTGAACAAATGGTGATGGTTTGTTGGTGGCGCATCTTTTGCTTCCATATGGGACTACCTGAAATAACACATAAGGAATGCATACTGAGAAAAAGCCTAAAACAGAAGTGATGCATGTGTTTGTCTTTTTCTAAATGCTTAGTAACTGTCCAAAGACACAAAAGAAAACACATACTGAGAGAAGCTTTTACAAATGCAATGTATTGGTATTAGCATCTTTTTGCTACAAGCCTTGATTCCCCTAGAAAAAAGTACATAAAGAATACAATACTGGAGAGAAGGCCTTTACAAGAAGCAATGTTTGTAGTGCATCTTTGTTGCTCAAGCATATAACCTGATAGTTACAATAAGAGGAATACATCGGGGGGAATTGGGGGGGGGGGGGGGGGGGGGGGGGGGGGGGGGGGGGTGTAAACCAAGGGCTTGATGGGTGGAAAAGTATATAAAACATAAAAAATCAGAA